>VYXC01003055.1:64606-89017 GCA_013397175.1 Platysteira castanea
GGGCTCAAACATCCCACCCCAGGAACATCAACCCCCCGAGCATCTCCAGGCAAGGCGGAGGCGCGGAGGGCGGAGAAGGGGGAGCAGCACTGGGTACCCGCAGGCAGCCGGGAGGGACGGGGAGGGCAAGTCGCTGGCAGCTGCTTTGCGAGGGGACACAGACGCACAGACATCCACACACACCCGCACAACTTTCTCCACCCGCCTGACCGCAGCCGCGCGTCCCTCACCGCGAAGTGGGGGCGGCGGCGACTCGCTCCCCTCGCGGGCTGGGGACCGGGGGGCTGTTCCCTACCTTCCTGCGTGGCGCCGCGGCTATGTGTCCATGGCGCTAGCGGAGCGGGAGCCGGGCCGGGAGCGGGAGCGGAGCCGGCAGCGGGGCGCCCGCACCGGGCTGGCTGGGGCCGGTAGCGCAGGCGGTGCGAAGCCGCCGGGGCTGCCGCCGCCGCTCCATTGGAGCAGGGCTCTGCCAATCTGCCGCCGCCACCCCGGGACGCTTCCTGCCTCTGAGCCGCCCCCCGGGACCGGGAGGGATCCGAACCCGCTATCCGCCGCCTGCGCGGGGTTCGCGGTCCTCCCCGGGGCTCCCCGTCCCAGTCCGGCCGGAGCGCTGGGATGGGGGTCTCACCGTGGCACACCGATGTGCGGCGCCCTCCGCAGTGCGGGCGTCCGCCCGAGGCTCAGGAACCCCCCGAGAGTGCGCAACCCTCCCCGGTGGTCTCGGGGGTCAGCACCTCCTGCATTGACCAACCGTGCCTGCCCCCATCCCTGCATCCCGGAGGAGTGGAGGCAGGCAGGTCCTGCCTGTGACTCAGTTTCCCTGGCCCCTGGGCGGGCCGTTTCTTTGGGGTTTATTATTGTGGTGGTTTATTTGATGGGGAATGTGCAGTGTGAAGTCTGGCCGCGGGGTTTGTGTCCCTGAGTTGAAGAAAAGGCTTGTTCCTCCTCGCAGCTTGAGGTGCATGTTTGCATCCCTCTTCTGCAGGACACATCCACCACCCAAGCTGCTTTCCCTTGGAAATGGGTTTGGTTTGCCATTTTATCGTGGTGAAAATTTTCAAGAGGAGAAAAATTTATTGAAAGTCTGCAACAGGAGACCAGCTGGTGAAGACCCACCGGGAAATATCTTCTCCGGTGGCACCTGAGGCCAGGTCTGGTTTGGGGTTTCCCCATGTGTTGCCATCAAGGCTAGCACTGCTGGAGCCCTGAGATGGACCCAGTGTTTCCCTCCCCACCAGGCAAGCTGCCTGTGCAGAGATAATGGACACACCTTCCAGGTGTGTACAGCACCCACGCAGCTCTACTTCTGCTGCAAAAACAGAAGGCTCTGTAGGCTGGCACGAGTGAACAGGGTCACAGACTCCTTCTGCAACCCTGCAATGACAAATTGATCCTTGCCCATATCCAGGCACGTCTCGAACCCCGGAGTAACAAAAAACTACCTGCTGCTGTCCCATCCTGTCTCTTCAACACCACAAAAACATGCCCATGAGCTATCCCACCTCCTGTGTATCCATAGGATAATAAACTAGTGTTTTCCTTCATCCCAGCTCTCCCATGCAACCCCACCATATCAGGCTTTGGGAGAGGTGGAGGCCATGTGTGGGGTGAGCAGTGCCTGTACTGGCTTGTGGCTGCGCTGTGACTGCTGTGCTCAGCCATGGTTGAGGCTTGGTGCCCCCACTGCCCAAGCAATAGCACAATGTGGCACATCTGCTCGTGGCTGGGGCTACTGCCTCACCTGAGGCGTGTGGCCAGAGCCATCCCGCCTACACTACAAGAGCTGGGGCTGTGCCAAGGCTGGGGATGTCCCTCTTTGAGGCAGCTCACATGGCCTCTCAGGTGCTTTGCAAGAGGCGTCTGGTTCCACCAGCCTGCTCACATCTGCTCTGAGCTAGAGGCTCATGTGGATTTTGGGAGCCTGGGGATGTAGGAGGGGCTGGTCCTGGGCAGAGAGAGGTTTCCTCCATCCAGCTCCAAGCTTTCCCCTTCCCATCTCCCGATACTGCTCTGCTCTCTGCAGCTTGTGTGAGCTGAGGGACACTGAGCATCTTCCAGGATCGGCCAGCTCCTCTGGAAGGAGTGGAGTTGGATGGGCTGCAGCATGCATTTGGCCCTGGGTCCTCCCCCGGGAGCAGACCCTGAGCTTTCCTCAATGCCTCGCAGTGCACTGGGAGCTGGGCTGCTTGGCGCCAGCGCTGGCCGGGAGCCACATGCTGCTTTCTCTGCCGCTGCAGTGCTGGAGAGCTGAGCCGGGCTGAGGATCTGGGGAATCCCCCGGCTCTGCAGGGCTGGGGCCATCCTCGGCTGGGGCCAACCTTGAGCGCAGAACTTGATTTGGAGGGGTCTCTGGGCAGGGGGTTGGAGCTGGCACTGTCGGTGGTGTGCCGGGAGGAAGGATGTAGTAGGGATCTGGAGTATGTTGGGCCACCAGCTCTGAGCAGAGCTAGAGAGCTGCAATGATGGTGAAGGAGGAGGAGGTTTGACAGTGGTGTGGGGTGTGCTGGATGAGCAGGGCACTTGATGGAGCTGCATGCACCCTGGAGTCCTTGGGGCAGGACCTCCCTGGCGCAGGGCAGCTCTGACGTTGCAGCTCTTCCCCTGCTCCATCCTCAGGCTCAGACAAGGATCATGAGCTCCACACACCTCCCAGCTCCTCCTTTCTGCTGTGGCACAAGGGTTTCCAAAAGGACATGTTCCAGCTCCTCCTTTCTGCCATGGCAAAAGGACATGTTCAGGCTGTCCGCAGCATCCTGTCCAACAGCTGGTCTCCCTCTCAGCAGCCCAAAAGGGCTGAATTTAGGGACCATAGGGTCCCTTTCCTTCTCCTCCGAGCAGAAAGGAAGCTGACAGCTCTTGTCCAGGCAGATCAAGACCTGGACACATGAGCAGATGTCTGGGGGTTATATTACACTACCACAAACCCATGCAGGACAAGCTGAACTGGGCCAGAAGAGCTGTGTGCTGCCCTCCCTCCTTGTCCGCAGTTTGCCTGGCTCGCTGCTGCTCTGTGCTCAAAGATGTCCTGAGCTCTTTTGCGAGGAGGAAGCAGTCACATCCATGAACTGGGCTCCCATGTGCTGGGCTTGGTGAAGAGATTGAGAGGTTTGGGCTCATGAGCTTGAGAGCTGGATCTGGGCCGGACTTGAAGTGAGATGTGTCATGCTGATGTGCAGGTGCCCTCTCGTGATGATGTGCTGAGGGACGGGGTCGCTGGTCCTCAGCCATGCTGGCTGAGTTAGCACGTGCTGGATTTCTGCCTGGACGATGTGAGGGGAGCAGGTGGATGGATGGAAGAGGACTATAGGGACTGGAGATGAGTGCATCTGAAATCTGTGGTGTCCTCTTACGGTTTCTGTGCAGAGGGGACTGGCACAAGGTGTGTGTCCTCATGAGCAGGCCTGGCTGATCGTGTGAAGCCTCTCCTGGTGCCCATTTCAGTGCTGCCTGTCTGAGGATGCTCCACAACCCTGCAGCCTGGGCAAGGATGGGGCACACACATGCCCTGGAAGCCAAGCCCCGTGACTGTCCCTGACATCCCAGAGACACGGGCGGTCGTTCCAGAGGTGCAGGTGCCTCCTGGATGCAGGGCATCCTGGGGCAGTGGGGCTGTGCCCTTCAGCACCAGCCTATTTGTCTTGTGTGGGACTTGCCCTGTGAAGCCTCCTGCTCAGCGGCTTTGCTCTGGCTGGCTTGGCACATGTCCAGGCTCTGGTTGATGTGCTGTGGGCATGGCCCCGTCTGAAGTGCAGGCTTGTTGTATGTTTACCCTGGCCAGCCTGAGGTGTACAGGAAACCAGAGAGCCCTGCTGCCTGGCTGTCACTTTATTTGTTATGGTCACAGCTTGGGCTGCCCACACTGTGAAATGAAGGTAGCAAAACTCCCGAGTGCTGCAGCGCAGTTCCAGCCGTGTTCTGCTCTGATTCACACTGCTGTCCTGGAGCTGGGAGCAGCCCTGCAGCAAGACGGCAGGACGCTCAGTGCTGTGCTAAGATCTTCCTGTCCCAGAGCAGGGTGGATTTTCCCAGATGAGTCCAGCCACACTACACCAGGAGAAATTCTCTTGGGTGCCCAGACCAATGCCACATCACAGTCATTACCTGCACTAACACCTGGATGTCCCAGCCTGATTACATCTTCCCTGGCTCTCCACTTTTGCTCTGCAAAACAGTAGTGAGCATTGCCCTAGGTCTCCACAGCTGCTGCTCCAGGGGTTTTCTCTCTCACCCCGAAAGGAGATGTGGGGAGCACTGCCCAGCCACCACTGCAATGTGCAGTGAACCCCAGTTTTTTGTTGCCCATGGCCAGCAGCTTCACACAGCCTATTCCACCCCTGCTGCCATGGCAGGTCCTCACCCTAGAGAGGACACCATGGTGGTGGCTCTGATTGTTTTAAGGGTGGAGTTTAAGATTTGGAGGCTGCTGAAGACTGGGAATCCCTCCATGTGGGGCTGGGGACAGGCGCCTATGTGGGGACTCGAGCCATCCCAGCTGCTCCCACCAATGTGCAGTGCAAGCACCCAGGAGGCACCATGTGAAGCACTGCATGCTGAGAGACATGGGCAAGCTTGCAGCTGAAGAGCGAAGCAGAGAGAGGCGACTTATACACATAGCTATTTATAGGGACTGCCCTCCTGCCAGGACCTGACTGGCAGCAGCAAGGACTGGGCTGGCGTTTAGGCAGCGCAGTCCAAAACCGCCAGCCAGCAACCTGGGGACATGAAACAAAACCTCCCAGTCCTCAGAGGGCTCCTGGTTCCCCTTAGGGTCATGTGCCTTGCTGGATTGCATTGCTATTAAAGGAAGAAAGTGCTAGTGAGCTGATAAACAGGGGAAAGTGAGCCAGCTCCTGAAACCATGGGCAACTTGGCAGCCCTCCTCCCAGAACAGACAGCCGGGCGCTGGAGCCTACTGAGCAGGACTGAACACGTGGTCTGAAATCACTGACAGAGTGTTTTGAGTCACAAAGAGTTAAATCTCTGAAGGGCAGAGAGAGATCTGCCTTTTAAGGAGGATTTTAAGAGCTTGATTGTAAGAGCTTGTTTTCTTGTATTTAGGCATCTTAAGTTTCTGTGTTTTTCACGAAAATAAAGTCCAGGCAGACTTTCACTGAAGGGCCATGGCAATATTTGAGTCTGACTTTCTGAAGACATTAAATTTACTGGGTGAGATAGCAAGCAAAAACCAGCTAACCAACCAAAACCAACCCAGAGACGTGGAACATAAGAATTTATTTACAAAGGAAAAATGGAAATGTTCTGGAGGGTGGATTTCTCTCCTAGCCCTGAGCAGCATCTCCCTGGTGCCAGCCCTCAGTATCTGGATGCTGCCCATGGAGCCACCTCCTGGGCACTGCGCAAGGAGACCCTGCCCATGGGCAAGGCTCGGCTGCTTCCCAAAGCCATCAATGACTCTCTGCGGGCTGTCTGTTCTTTGTTCAGACCCAGGTATACACCAGTCAAGTTCCTGCTCCTCAGCCTCATGGTAGAATAACTCTTCATCTCTCCAGCAAATCTCAGCAGAGCTGAGATGCTGCTGTTCCTGCTGATGCAGCTGCCCCTGGCACCTGCTGACATGTGTGAATCAGGGCAGGATGGGGTCTCTTCTTCAGCACCTGCTCCTGGAGGCTACTCCTGGTTTATGGATCACATGGGATGGGAAAGGTCTTCATGCTGATACGAAAAGTCCCATTGCTCCTGCCCTCACAAGCCCAGATCCATGCCTTTGGAATGTGGGTGATGCTGCAGCATAGAACAGAGCTGGGAAATGGGGATAAGATGGGGAGACGGAGATCCCGGTGCTAAAAACCCTCTGCCCTGTTGGTTCCCCGGCTCCATCACGTAATGGTTTTGCTGAAGGAGGAGGTTTACCTCGGGAATGGGCACGGGGCTGGTGTGCGCGCATCCCAGCGGGACCAGCAGTCCCCAGGCTGGACCACGGCGTGGTCAGCTGCGGCTGTGCGGCTGCAAGGGGAGAGGGAGCAGTCCCCGGCGAGGCCCGGGGTGCAGGCATTCTTGCCTGGGATTCAGGCATTCTTGTCCAGGATGCAGGCATTCTTGCCCCGGACGCAGGCATTCTTGCCCGGGTTGCGGGCATTCTTGCCCGGGATGCAGGCATTCTTGCCTGGGTTGCGGGCATTCTGGCCCGGGTTGCGGGCATTCTTGCCCGGGATGCAGGCATTCTTGCCTGGGTTGCGGGCATTCTGGCCCGGGTTGCGGGCATTCTTGCCCGGGATGCAGGCATTCTTGCCTGGGTTGCGGGCATTCTGGCCCGGGTTGCTGGCATTCTTGCCCGGGATGCGGGCATTCTTGCCGGCCGCGCTGTTCGGGCTGCGGCTGCCCTCTCCCGGCTGCCGAATAGGACTGAGCTTCACTTCCCGGGCAGCATCCACCCCTCCTTTGGGCTCCCGGATTGCTGAAGGCCTGCGGCTTGCAACCCTCTGTCGCCTTTCCGGGCTCCACAGGACCATTAGTACCCAGCAACTCCGACCCGTCAAACTGGATCTTTCCGGGGCATTGTGTGACCCCACTTCTACTGCTGAGAAAGTCACGGCAGGAGCCGGGACAGCATCAGGCTTCAAATGGCCAAACGCTGCTCCTTTCCCTTGATGACAAAGAGTGCTGGGATACTTAATGCCAGGGGTGCCATAGAATCACAGAATGGTTTGGCGTGAAAGAGACTTTTAAGGTGACCTTATTGCAACCCCCTATTTCCAGGGAAAGGTCGTCTTTCACTAGACCAGGAGCTCAAAGCTCATCCAGCCTGGCCTTGAACACTTCCAGGGGACATCCACAATTTCCCAGGGCAACCTGTGCCAGTGCCTCACCACCCTGATAGCAGAAACATTTCTTTGTAACACCTAATATAAATCTCTCTTTGAGTTTAAAATCATTCTCCCTTACCCCGTTACTATTGCCTTTGTGAAAATTTCCTCTTTTTATAAGACAAGCCCCCTTTAAGCAGTGATGTTGTGGTGGCTTGCTGTGCAGAACGTGACAGGTACATCTCTCCTCGATGCTCCAGGGGCCCAGCAGTGTTAGGATGCAGTGGAACCCTGAAACAGTCGGAGCTTTGGGGACATCTGTTAGGAATTTTTTATTCTGAGTGAAAAAAGAAAAAAGCTCACCCTCTGAAAAGCCAAGGTTTTGGAAGTAAAAAATCAGGAAAACTATGGTAGAAAGGGCAGTGGTGCTGTGTGGACTGTGTCAGGTGTAATTCTGCCCCCGAATTACAGAACATGCTTGGGTTCAGGGACAGGCAGCCAGCACAGAGGATGCCTGTGAGACAGAGATTTCCTGGGGTATGCCAAGCCATACCCCATCCCCACTCAAAACTTCACCAGGGTTTTGAATTTTGCTGATATATCGTCCAAGGATGTTCCTTCAGGCAACAGCTTCCCAGTCTTTAAAAATGGGATAAGTGTCCAGTAAGACACCTAGGAGAGAAGAAACATAACAATGCAGGACATCTGCCTCTGTGGCACAGGGTCATGGGAAGATGGGCCTTGAGGTTAGAGGCAGCAGGAAAAAAGACGAGCTTAATATTTAACAGTAAGCATCCCTTGAGCAAGGACAGGTCTAAATGGAGAACAGACCACCCCTACAAGAACAGGAGCAACAGCCACCCCTGAACCAGGGGGAGATGCTGTGGGCTGGGGATGTATATGAGACACCAGGAAAATCTGATGTTTCCCTGTGGATCACTGGATTCAGACCTGCTCCCCGTGAGAAGTGACACCTGTGGAGTGGTGGGTGCAGCTCGGAGTGGCGGGAGCAGCATGGCAGGGGTGTACATGGGGAGGAGGGAAGCAGTAGGGCACATGAAGAAGTCTGTGACCAGAAAAGAGGGATTTATGCAGTATGTCAAAACCCACTGTCTCAAGTAAGTCCGTGAAATATAGCTCACTGCTGGAAGCTGGTCTGGGCCTCTTTCTTGGAGTCAGGATGAGAGGGTGGCGTGGGAGAGGGGGAAACGCCCCTGCTTAGGGAATTTGTCTGTCCCTCACTGAGGGGCTGCGTGAGCCTCCCCAGTGCAGCTGCCAGAGAGCATCACCGAGGCGGGGGTCCCTGCAGACATCTCACAGCAGGGTGGCATTGCTAGCAAATCCACGGCTCTTCGGGGTGTCCTACAGGCTCGGCGGCAGCCGAGCAGCACAGCCTGGGTCTGTGGGTGCCTTGGCTCGATTTGGAGGATCCTCGCAGCGCACCCAGACCAGCCGTGCGAGGGCAGCACAGACCGCCGAGAGCGGCAGCAGCAGCGGGAGCACCAACAGGAGCAGGAGCAGCGGCAGGAGCGTGAGCAGGAGCAGCAGCAGCAGCGGGAGCACCAGAGGCAGAGCAGAGCCTGCACACCTGCTTGCCAGCCACTCTCTGCACAGGTCCTTCAGGACCTTGCCCAGTGCCCCACCCCTCTCACCAGGTCAGTGCTTGCTCGGATTGAGTGGAGCTGCTGCAGCTCCTGCTGCTGGCTCAGGAAACGTTTTATCTCCTTTCCCTGTGGTGGGTGAGATGCAGTGACCATCCCGGTTGGGTTCACATCTCTCGAGATGTGTGTCAGCTGCCTCAGGCTATGTGAATCCTGCTCATCCACTGGGGAAATCAGGTTGAAAATGGGAAAAGATATGAGAAAAGAAAGCCAGCTTTTTGCGAGCCGCCTGGGGAGCCCTGATCACCCAGAATTTGCCCTGCGCATCAGCAGGCCACATCTCTGCATGACACTGGGGACAGGGACTGGAAGTTTTTGCCACTTCCATGCTGGCAAAAACCTTGAGGGTGCTTGGAGGGGGGATCTGCTCAGCTCAGTGCCCCATCAGAGCCCTGTGGAGGGGGTAGAGAAGGCTCAGGATGACAGAAGCCTCTCCAGTGTGACAGTAGACTAGCTTTGCTCCTACAAGGGGTGGAGGAAGAGGCTGGGGCTGGGGAAAGGGGGCAGAGCAGAAGACGTGTGGGCTGTGAGTTGCAGAGGGAGCAGCAGGCTTTTGGGACCAGCAGGCAGTCAGGAGGGTGAGCAGGTAAAGGTTTGTGCAGGATCCTGCTGCTAGTCTGGCAGCTATTCCTCGCTGGAGACACTGTTCATTCGAGACAGGAAAGCACAGGAGGTTTCCCAATGTTTCCCAGCTCCAGACGGTGTCTGGAGGACTTTTCTCCCAGGAAAAGATCCCTGACGGCCACTGGAACTGGACTAACTATTTCTGGAAGGAGAGCCAGGGCTGTGTGAGGACACCTCTCAGGGCCATCCCCCTGCTCGGCCCAGACTGATCAGGTCCCATAGTGATGGGACTGACTCTGCTCTCCACATTTGCCAAAGAACACCAAACAAAGGCACTAAATTTGGGCACTGGACGACTTTATCCCCGACTCTATTACCGGGGAACATTTGAAAAAGACCCATTCTCCCCACTATAACAGCAGCCAACAGCACCAGAGGGTTGTCCTATTCAAGCGGCCAGATAAATTGTGGACGCTCCATCCCTTAAAGTGTTCAAGGCCAGGTTGGACAGAACTTTGAGTAACCTGCTGTAGTGGAAGATGTCTCTGCCCATGGTAGTGGGACTGAAACAAGGTGATCTTTAAGATCCCTTCCAACCCAAAGCATTCTATGATTCCATGATCTTTCTGCCAAGTACAGAGGTGGTTGTTCCATTTTTGGAGAAGCAGCACACCAGATCATCTACCCATCAGCTGCAGATAACCTTGGTACCTGCTTGGGTTATAAAGTTGTGTGGAATCGCAGCAGCTCCTCTCTGGATTTGACCTTCCTTCCTTTATGGTTAGTGGAAATATTCCCTCTCTTCTGAAAAAGTGCTCTTGGGAATATGAAGTATTTGAGGATATGGGTCTGCGTGAATCTAAAAACATCTGCAAAGCAAATACCAGCCCTTCGCAGCGCGGTGTGCAGATGGTGAATCACTGTTCTTCCTGCTGTGATGTGCCGTGGCCATTACATAGAGGCTCCTGCCCCAGCTGTTGGGCTCAGGGATGAGGCTCAGGGACAGGGCACAGGGCATCTCTGAGAGCTGCCAGCTACAGAAAACATCTGGGCTTGTAAAAAGCCAGGTCTGATGCTACACACAGCCTTTGGATGGGTGAGCTGGGACCACAACTATGGGCCTATGTTTCCACTGGCATCTGGAGGGGCTGTTGCGGTATCACACGTCTCAATCCCCTTCCCCTTCTCTCCTCCAGTGAAGCACGTAGTAGTGCTCCATCCTGCAAAGCCCTCCCCTGAGGGAGCCCAAGGCAGTGGAGAAATAGACCTTTGCTACTGCCCCTGTTCTTAAGCCACAGCCTTGTCCATTCGAAAAGCTCCAAGGTGACACACGTGCAGGTATCCCTCTATGGGCAAGCGGTTGACCACCCCAATTACCCCATTCAAGAGCCACCACGCTTCTCTCAGGCATCTCTCTGCCTGGCATAGCCTGATAATGCTCATACCTAGGGTTTGCCAGGCACTATTCAAAGGATCTAAATGTGGAGCAAACAGCTCCTACTGAGCAGGCACTCTCAAAACTCTGAGTGTCAGTGACTGGGGAGTCCATGGCTTCCACTGATCTCCCCTTCCAGGTGATTTGCAGATCGTGATGACACCCAGGATAGTTTATTCTCAGCCATTTGATGCTTTTTTGCGTGAACATACTCCCATGCTGAGGGAGTGTTTCGCAAAGCACACTTCTGGAGGAGAGTCCCCCGAGACTGCAAGAGTCCACGGGATTTATCTCTGCAACTTATAAAAGTTTTACTACGAATCTTCTGGCCCAAGCGAGCCAAGAGCTTGCTCCATAAATTACTACCAAGCTAGGGATTAGGAGCACTAAAACAGACGTACTTTGCAGCTAAAAATAAGGCACGGCACAAGCTTGAAGATTTGTTCTGCCTGGAAGTTTTATTGCACCCAAACTGTATGAGATAATGTGCAAGAAAGAACCGTTTAGCGGATCCATCTGCTTTTGGACACATTCGCCTGCTCAATCGCTCTGGAACGAGGCAATGAATCTGTGAAAGAAAGTGGAGTTAAACAGTGTTACCCAGTGCAGTGAAACTTCCTCCAGACAAAGAGAAAGGCTGCCCTGTCCCCTCCTGGCTCTGCTCTGGGAATGCTCTTAGGACCAGGTGGTGTTTGGGGTGGCTGACAAAGGAGTGAGCCCCACCAGTGCTGGTGCCAGGTGTTGCTCTTGCTGGGCTCATTCAGCCCGTGGATGTACACACACTTTGAGAAAGTATTCCCTTTCTGCTAAGGCTTGGCTCTATCTCCAGGAGTGCCCAGCTTCTCCTTGCTGGGTAACTGAGTGTAGCCCTGTCAGCCTCCAATGAGCAGGCACACAAAAAAGTACAGTGCAAAAGTTGTAATACACGTAAAATTTGTAATGTAACGTAAAAATTGTAATGTCTGCAAAGTTGTTCACAGAATCACAGAGTGGCACAGGTTTGCAAGGACCTCCAGAGTTAAACTTTGTTTAAGCAGGCCCCCTAGAGCTGGTTGACAAGAGCCACATCCAGGAGGCCTTTGAATATCTCCAAAGATGGTAATCCACAGTCTCCTTGGTCAATCTGCTGCTGTGGCTGATCACTTGGACAATAAAAGAGTGTGTCCTATGTTCCAGTTTGTGCCTGTTCCAGTTTCTGCCCACTGGCTCTTGACCTGTCACTGGACAAGGCTGTCCCAGGCTTTCATCGTAGGAGAGATGACCCGATCTCTTCAGCATCTTGTGGCCCTTTGCTGGGCTCTCCAGTATGTCTGTGTCTCCCTTGTACTGGGATACCAGAACTGGACACAGGATTCCAGCTGTGTTCTCACCACTGCAGCTCCCTTGACCTGCTGCCAGCACTTTCTGTAGTGCAACTCAGATAAGTCCTGTGCAGGAAGGGCACATTCCTGGCCAATATTCAGCTTGGTGTGTGCCAGGATCTCCAGCTCTTTCCATCTGAGTGGCCCCTCAGCATCCATCCGTGCATGAGGCTGTTCCTCCCCACGGCCAGGACTTTGCACTTCTCCTTGCTGAACACCATAAAGTTCCTGCTGGCCCCTATCTCCAGCCTGTTGAGGTGTCCCAGGATGCAGCATGATCCTCTGACACTCCTGCCACTCCTGCATCAGGACCAGAGGAGAGTGAATTCCTCCTGCACACTCCCAACCTGGAGCAGGGACACATGTGAGGAGTGGGATGGAGTATTATGGTGCAACCAGCATGCAGCAGGGGTGAGGTTGGTTGGACCCCATGCAGGTAGGGTGTGGGTTTGGATGAACAGTGGATCCCTCAGACATGGAGCCGTGCTGGCTGGTTAAGTATTAAAGATCTGTATTTTTGTCAGAGAACCTCTGGTGGCACTGACAGTTCCAGGAGAAGAACCCTCACCTTTAATCAGCCTCACTGGGGTCCCCATGACAGAGGCAGGCTCCACAGTGTATACCTTGGCCCAGAGGTATACACTGAGGTACATACTCCTCTGTTCTTACAAGGAGAAGCAGGGAACAGAGTGATTCAGGGACTGCCTGTCTGTATGTCCCCAGCTCCTCTGCCACCTGTGTCTAATTTTGCTTCCCTTCAATGAGGGCTTGAGCTTCTCCAGCAACAAATCACAGGGGACAGCAGACGTGTGGCTGAGACCCCAGCCCTGTAGTGAGGGTCAGCCCAGGCTGGTGAATATCTGAGACCATGTTTGTAGCAGCTTCTGAGGAGCACTGAGCATGCCCTGACCCGAGTTACCTGTCTCAGGATGAGTTTGGGATGCGAACCAGGGCACAGGGGAAGGTGAGCACTGAAGCAGTCAGGGGATATATGGCTTAACTGAGCTGGGAATCACAGCTGTTAACTCTGTTAACTTGTCTGGGACAGAGACAGCCATGTCCTGTCACCCTGCTGAATGTGACAAGTGTGCTGCCAGCTTTGCTGGAGCCAGAGCTCAGGATATGTGGTACTGTTGGACTTCAGCAGGGCTGTGCTGCCCCTCAGTGCGAAAGAGCCCAAGTACTGATCTGTGGTGGTCCCGTTGGTCACATCAACAGGACACAAACATGCTCCTGATGCACAACCCCGTGTGCATCCTCGTCATACATCCGGGTGCCTCGTGCTGTAGGGCACAGGAGTAGGATGAGCCATCCAGCTCTGCAAATTGTCTGTGTGTGTGTGCAGGGGTGAAGAAAGGCAGCAAAGGCTTTGCTGGGAGAAATTTAGCAGTAAATCAAACCACAAGCCACCTCTCCTCAAGAAAGCTGCCAAGCGTCCTGTCAGCTCCTGGAGACTGTGAGCTCCTCCCGCTTGAAAACCCAGTGAGCAGCAGAAGGAAGACAGGTCTCCTACTCTCCTACTGCTGGCCCACAGGCTGCCACTGTAGCCCCAGTCCCACAGCAGCACTCAACCAGCTGCACAGACCCCCATGTTGGCTGCAGCACTTGCTGATGCTCTGGGGATCTGCAGCCTCAGGTGTGCCCAGGTGTTCTTCAGGGCCACCACGAAAGGGCCAGCCCTGGGAACATACCCCGCACTGAGACCAAGCTGTGGCGCACGGTGAAGCCATCTGTTTCCATCCTGCAGCTGCTGTCCTTCCCATTGCAATTTACTCGGCCTCCTATAATTTATTCATCCCAGGATGCAGCTTATACATCTGCAGTATCATTACTGGAGACACCATTAGCTTTAAAATTTTATAAACCTCTGTGCAGGTGATAAGTTGAAAAGTTAAAGAGGGTAATTGTGGCAGGAAAATAGGGGTATTTGCTCAGTGTTCATCTCACACCAGAGATCCAGGCTGTGGGGGGCTTTGGAGGAAGATCAGCAGGCTGGTGTGAGCGAGTGAACTGCTGCCAGCTCCCAGTCAGCTCACCCTGCTGTGAGCCTATCCCTGCTGGATCCATGCACTGGGCAAGGGACCTACAGGCATTTCCATGTTTCTCCCTCCTGCCTCCTGGCCGCATCATTTCCTGAGGTCAATGACAAGAGGGGCTGCACTGACAAGATGTTTACATCTGGATGTGTTGATCATGCTTCTGTGATGGACTTGACGGGGGACTGGCAAGGGTTAGGGCAATCCTGAATCATCTGCCTGCTGTCTGTTGTTCTGGATGCTCCAGGACTCTCCAGGGAACTGGGAGAGTCTCCACCATGTAGATACTCTCCACTCGGAGCATGCCTGTGTCTCCCGAGCTGCATGTCCTGCCTGCAGTCCCCTCCTGCCTCTCTGCTTCCTCACCAGGTTCATATGCCCTCATTAAGGACCACGGCAATTAAGTCATGCTGGGCAATTTTCCTAGAAATTTTCCATGGCCTGGGTGCAGGCATGCACCAAAAGTTTGGCAGGGAAGCAGGCATGGGAGCCTTCACCCGAGCCCTGCACCCTTTGCAATGAGTTAAGGGCATGCTGATCACTCCCGGCAGCTGGAGGTCTCTGGCAGCTGAGCTATGGGGATAAATTCACTCTCCCCAAGGCCAAGGGAGATATGTGTGTGAGGATGATTTACAGGCTGCTCGCAGGGAGTGATGAGCTGGAAGGCTGCAGGGAGCAGGGTCAGGGCCAAGCAGGTTGGGGCATGGAGGAGTTTGAGGGGTGCTGGGAGGGAGTGAGTGGCCGCTGAGACCAGGGAGGGAGTGGAGGAGACAAGGTCCCAAAGGTGTCCTGCAGTTTGCAGACAGCTTTCCCTCTCTGTGCTACAGGTGAGAACATCCCAACTCCCTCCATCCTCCATCCCCTGCAGCCCTGCTCAGTCTCCTGCAGCTTGAGGGCTTGGACACAGTTGTCTGTCCCCAGGGTGTGGTCAAAGCACGGACAGCTGTGAGCCCTGGGGACAAGGTTTTGCTGGCATCAGTCTATCCCATCTCGTACATCTTTTTCATGCAGGATAATGAAAGCAGGCTGTAGCTGGGTAGTTTGAATTCCACCTGTCCTTTCTGTGCAACTTGTCAGTCCCTCATACGTAGCATCACTCTGCCTCCTGTGGGTCACTGTCCTGCAGGGCGGGCTCATCACGCACGGTGCAACTGCATGATCCAAGCCCTGAGCCCCCACCCGAGCTTTGCCAGCAGCTGGTGGCAGTCCAGGTTCATGTTTCCCAGGATGCTCAGCCAGAGGGGATTCACAAACCCTTGAGCAACAGGAGGGGAATGAAGCATGGGAAAGTCTGGAAGACACATCAACCCAGCTGAGACTGACTGGTTCCCAGCTTGTCCTGCTGTCCTGACATACATGTCCTGCCCTTTCCTTCCCCAAATGACACCTATACACACATTAATTTTGCTGGAGCCCATCCCTCCTCACTTTGATTTTTTGTCTCTGGTTTATTGTGGGAAATTATCTTGAGATGGGATTGAGAAGCCTAAAGTGGCTTTAAGCAGGAGGAGGGGCTCATTCTGCTGCCTGCCTTAGGTAGCCATAGGCTGTAAGCATCATCATTCCCACATTCACAGACCTTACACTGTTGATACCAAAACAGCTCAGAGTACCTGCCAGATCTTACTCTGCTGCATAGTTCACGGCAAGGACCTTTTCCTGGTTTTTCTCACAAAGTCCTGGCTCCCTGGGAAGAGACAGTGAACTCCTAGCAAGGCCTGGTCAACTTCTGCAGGGTGTAGTCCTCTTAAGGACTTTACAACCCTCATCAGCATGGATGGTCCTGGACTTGACTCCATGCATCCTAGGAAGTTATGACAGAAATACAGCCCTGTACAACAATTTCTGCTGGAATGTGAAGACCAAGCAAGGCTGCACTCAACAGCCATTTTTGGCTGCCAAAGCTAGCTCTTTGTTCTGCTGCACTGGCTTCCTTCCCCCCATGCTGCTCAACTTCCATCCGCTGATACACCAAGATGAAGTCTTCTCTAACTGCTCCTGACTTCAGCATGCTGCCAGGTAAACAGTGTGGAAATTAGTGAAGACAAGTAAATAATTTGTAAACAATCATTTATTCATTACTTTCCCCTCCTTTCCCTGTGCAAGCAGATTGTGAGGTGCCTCAGAAGCACTCACAGTTTGGAGTGAGCTCTCTTGTAAGGCATTTCCCACTCCCCATGAATAACTTATGAACAGATCAGAGTGAATATTAAGGGCCTGAAAATCCTGAGACTTGGGCTGCTGATCTGAGTGAGTACCGCTCCAGCTCCTCGAATAGACAAGATGTCTAACGGAACAGCACTAAGTGGATTCACTGTACTGTGATTAAAGGGTGTGCACATCTGTTAGTCAATGGGCTGCCTGTCAGGTAAGGTAAGGTAGCCATGCAGCAGAGGGTGGCATGCCTGGGAGGTGTGGTCTGTGATTGGGACACCAAATCTTAGCGTTTACTCTTGGGGTTGACTCATATTGTGCAGTGCTTCTACTGAGCTGTTGATGAGAGGCAAACATGACCTGACCAGCTGGACTGGGCTGATGCAGGAGGTTCATAGAAAAGTTTTCTGAATAGCCTCACATGTCCATAAATTACCCAAGCACTGGTAGATGACACGCACAGAGAGTTTAAGCCCCGAACCGACAAAGAGCACGAGGATGTGCTGACTTCAAAGAGTCCAAAAGTAAGCTTGCACTCGGCTTCAGTCAGGTGCTCTGTGATGGACGTTTATCCACCTTTGAGCTCAGCCACCTGCTTTGTGTTATTTTTTTTTTCAAAAGATGATTATAATTCACTCAGAGAAAGGTTCCCAACCCCCTGCTTGGCTCCTAAGGCAAGAATTCAGATCAGTGCTACATGAAATAGGGGAGGTGGGCTATGGGTTGAAATCCCTTTTGCCTTTGCAGAGCTTGCTATCAGCCCTGCACACGATGTTCCCCAAGTCCCAGGCAGGACGCACTGCCCAGGGTGGTGCTTGTAGAACTGAGGGCTATCTTGATCTTAGGTACCTTTTCCAGTGTAGGCCTCAAGCATCTCCCAGTGCTACAGGAAGGTCAGGAGATCCCATGGCTGGGGACATCACCAGTATCCTCTCTTGTGGCATTTGGCACAGTATCTTTCATGCCACCATGTCTGAGACATCAGGCCTAACAGGGACTAGGTGACCTCCTGTTGCCGTCGTTATAGTGGTTAGGAAGTCCTGGACAGGATTTAAACCAGGGGTGAATGTGAGGCACAAAGCTATGGGTCCATGTTCCAAACACCTGGGGTACCCAGGGGATGCTGTGGGTACCCCCACAATGGCATGGGGCTCCTCTGGGCATCCTGCAGCACATCTACTGGCATGGTGCAGGTCTTCCTGCACCCCTGAGCTTTGCTGTGGCAGGCTGGGTGCAGACAGCCCTACCAAGAGCACCCACAGAGCAATGCAGAGGGCTCCGAAGCAGGCAAGGGGACCATTACCACTGCTGGGATGGACCAAAGCAGCACACAGCTTGAGGCCAGCCTCAGCTCCCCCTTGCCGGATCCCCCATACATCTGTAGTCCCTTCCCCTCCCCGGCAGCCCTGTGCACCTGCACTCCTAGGCGGAGTGGGATTTATCCTGCCCCAGGCGCTCGGTGCAAGGGGTCAGCCCTCATAAACCTCTCCGGCACTGGAGCCCGGGCCAGCTGCCTCGCTCGAGCCCACAGGGAGAGCCTCTGCCCCCCGGGAGAGTTTTTCTGTCAGTGCTTGAGGTCATTCCCCAAGTCAGCACCCACCCTGTTGGGTCCAGAGCATGGCATGGTGGCAGCAGGGTGGGGATGGGGCTGTGCGTTCTGGGCCCCGGGTCCCCTCCCCACACCAAGCACTTTGGTAACCCCCGGCACGTGGGAGGCGGCATGAAGTCATTCTGGTCCTCCAGCAAACCCCTCCAGCTGTCTGGAGTCAGTGCAGATTGTGGGACGTGTCTGGTGACTGACGAGGCCTCAAATCCACGTTTGTGAGAGATGATATCGAGAGTTTTAATTTTTTTGTGAGCGAGGGGTTGGGGGGAGGCAGGGACTCCCAGGGCGGCTCAGAGGGGAGGCAGCAGTGCGTGCATGTGCGTGTGTGAAACACGTTTCATCCCACAGACCCCCAGCTGCAGGAGTCCTGCACAGATAAAACCAGCATCCCATCACCTCAGAGTGGCAGGGAACAGCTGGGAAGGAGGCTGGACAATAGAAGTGAACAGAGGTGTGTCAGCAGGGCTCAGAGTCGGCTCTTGGATCAAACCCTCTGCTCGGTCCCTCCTGCATATCACCAAAGTCCCCTCTGGGCCTTGCTCATGGGGTTACTCCAGCCTCAGGCCCTTCCTCAGTAGATTAGTTCCTGGAAAGCTTTGTGGAACTGGTCTCCTTTCCCAGTGGAGAGGCCACTGAGTGGAGTGCCTCCATGTGACTTCTTTAACATCCAGAGTCTGATGAGGCACTGTGGCCACTTTCAGATGTTCCTGATGCCCCTGGAGAAGCTGCTCTCCTGCCCTGCAGCCTCCTGGGCAGCATTTGGTGTGTGCTGGTGGTTTCCACAGCAATACCCTGTGGTATTGCTGCAGATTGCTCTGCTGTGGTTTAATCCCATCTGACCTTAGTTCCCAGTCCTGCATTAAACCTCACCACATCACTGAGAAGCAGGTCAGAGTCACCAATGCTTTCTAGCTGGCCAGAAAACTGCCGGGTCTTTCATCAGGCAAGAGCAAGGCAAAAAGTGAGCCCAGGTGAAGCCGTCATGCCTGCTCCCAAGTGCACTGTGCTGGATGGGATCCTGCTGGGAAAGGACCTGGAGAAACCTGTTGGCCAGGAAATCTTAGAAGAAGGTACTTGCATGTTGCACACCCTGGGGTCAGTGGCTGAACCTGTTCCCACAGCTACCTCAGATGACTTCCAAAGGTGGGGAGCTGGCAGCCATATGCCATCAATGTCCCATGGCCAAGGTCGCAAAGCTGACCACCAAGGTCACACCCTGCCATCCATGACTGCAGGGTGGTGCCTGTCTCTTTCTGCGGGAAGATCCTGTTCCCGCTTCCCACAGACAGTGGGGATGGAGGAACCTCTCCTCGAACTGGCCAGAGTGCCTGCATGCAGTGACTCTCACCCGGAAAGGAGGAGGGGGGCTGAGGGCTCTTTGTAACCCAATCTCGTCTGCATGGGCCCCTTTGTTGTTATTACATTTATTTATTGATCCCCCTTGGGAAAACCTTAGCGGTGCTGGACTTGCCGGGGCTTTATTAATGGGGATAGGGAGTGAGGGGAGGGAAGGGGGGCCGAACAGAGCCCTCGGACCATCTGTTCCCACCAAAGGGATGGAGCAACAATAGCCATGTTTATAAAACTTCTCTGCAACTCATTGTGTTTGCGAAAGGAGAGCTTCCACATCAAAGGCCATTTCCGCTCCCACTGCTCAGGGGCCCCTCCATCTTCCAACATCCTGCAAGGATCGCCCCGTCCTGGTCCCTTCTCCTCGCAGCCCTGGACACATGGTGAGGTGACAGGGGCATCACCCACAGAGGGACCCCAATGAGTGGGGACACCCCACCCAAAGGGAGTGTTCATCACCTGCCCATATCTGCTGGTCCAGGGAGACTTTCCAAGGCGGGGTTTCTCCCAGCAGAAATAAAACTCTGTCATAGGGCATTGGATAGCGTTTGCCAAGCACTGGTGTTGGGAACAACAATATGCCAGTACTGGAGTCCAGGCTCCTGGATGGTTTCTTTCAGTCCACTGAAACAGCAGTGTTCATGAAGTTGCTTTGGTTTTCCTCAAATTTCAGATGTGGGAAAAAAATAAAGGAAGAAAAACAAAAAAAGGAAAGGAGTGGGGTTTGGCCACGTCAAAGCTGGCTGATGGGGTCCTTCGTAATTAAACAACTGTGTTTGGCTTTGCTTGAGGCTTGTATTAGATTATCTATTACAATCAGACATGAAATAAAGACCATTAAACAGCAATGAAATATTTTGACTGAACCAGTATGTTGTTTTTTTCTTCCCAAACTGATCTTTATGGACAAGATGAGGGTTTAGTTCTGGCTCAGATCAAAGCCAAATGCCTTCCTGGGGACTTGGAGTTGTCAGCCATATCCTGACCACGACTCAATCCTGCAGCTGGGGACAGGCTGCTCTGGAGTGAATTTGCAGGCTGGAGGTTTGGGACATATCCAGGCTGTCACACATCCCCAGCATGACCCTGAATGATGGCTTGTCACCTCCTGGGACTGCATCTCCTTACCCATTTGTTGGTGCTTTACGGCAACAGTTGTCTCCACGGGGTGACTCACATGTGAGCTGGTGACTGCTGGGGTTTGTGACCACTGGGTGTGAGGAACAGACAAACTTTCTCTGGGGCTGTAGAAATATCTCAGTCCAGCTTTGGACAAAACTGAGACCTCTGGAAGATGCTGCCAGCCTGCAGGAGGCCACTTTGGGAAAGGCTTCTCTCTGCACCATCTGTTTGTGCAAGGACCTGATTTCCAGCTGGCAGGACAGGCATCCTGACAGCAGGCTGGTGCTGGGCAGGGTTCAGGCTGTCTCACACCTTTCAACCATCCCTTCCATCCTGGAAGGGGAAAACCTTCCCAGAGACTGTGTGACGCCTTCTCAGGAAGCAGTCCAAGTCCCTGTTGGCTGTGTCCCCTTGGCCAGGCTGCTGGAGGAGACCTGAGTATGGTCCCTGATCACTTTTGGCAGGGCGTAGGAAGCATGCTGCTCTCTCCCAGCACTTAGCAGCTTCCCTGGGAACCACGCAGGAAAGGAGGAGAGGAGCCCAGACTTGTGGGAGACACTTTTTATTTCATGCCTAAGCCACTACTCCGCTGCTCAGCCACATGGCTCCATTAAGTCCCTTTCTGGCTGTCTTCTTTCCATCAATCACTCCGTCTCCGCGAGCAGCCCAGACACCGGATCTGGGTTATAAATAAGACAATCAATCAGCGATGCTATTAGATAAACAGAGTGGCAGAAGCCAAATTAATGCTTGGCTTTTTCTTGAAAGGGAGGAAAAAAAGAGTCAATTGCTTATTAGAGGACCCTGGTGTGGTCTGGTCTCCATGCTGCAGCTGAGCTGGGTGGGCTGTGCTCGGCTGCCGCGTCTGTGTGTAGAGAGGTTTCGGATGCTGTGAGCAGATAATCCATGTAGGTCACCCTGGCCAGAGCAGGGAGAGGACTGAGGCAGACTGGGGCAGACTGGGGGTGAGCAGGGAGGTCGTAGTACTGGAGCAGTGATGGGAGATGGGCAAACAGTGGTGGGAACTGCCTATCTGGGCAGTGAGAAAGTTCCAGGGCTGGTCTGGTGGAGAAGGAGGGCATGAGGCTGCAGGTGGAGGTGTCTGGGGACCAGGGACACAGTGCCAGGACAGACACTGAGCCAGTCAGGATGGACATAAGGAAGAAGAGCATCACTGCTTGGAGGCCATTCAAACAACAGGCAGTCACTTCTGGAGATGAATCAAACCCTTGTCTGGAGCCACCAAGGAATAAGGTGGTCCAAGACTGCCATTTGTGGTCTGCTGCGACCATCTGTCACCTCTCGTTGCTACAAACCTCTGCCCTACAGCATTGTGAGGGTGCCCAAGGCTGTTTTTACCCCCAGGGTCCCCACCTGCAGCTCCATCTGCTTCTCTGTGTGGTGGTGGCTGATTAACTCAAAGCTCCTGGGCTCACTCCTGCACCAAAGGTATCAGAGAAGAGCCTTTCCTCATGGTGGGGCCTTGTTGCCTGAGCTGTCCCTCCTGCCACTGGGGAAGAAAGCCCCAGGAGGAAGGCTACAGTCTGCCAAAGACATGCAGTGTACAGGAGACATAAGCTTTTTCTGAATCAATACCCTGTGGTTTGGGGTGGGCTTTTGTATTTGCTGGACTCGACACTACTGCAGATTGAGGACTGGGGAGTCTGGGCTCCTCGAAGTCAAGCTGACTCTGTTTACAACCCCCATCCCTCACAGATGCTGCCCTTCACACTTTGATCCCGGGCACCGTGTTCCACCAGCTCCTGCTGCTTTTCCCTCCACCTGACACTTCTGTTGGTTGTGATGGAGGAGGGTATCTGCCCCTGAAGGACCAGGTCTACCCCTGTGCAAATAACTAGCAGCTCTCCTCTGCCAACTGGCTCAGCAGATCCCACCTGGCATTTACACGCAGCTCAGCAAGCTCTCAGCTCAGGTCTGGCAGAGCAGCTATGGGTGTGCTTTCTCAACAGCTGAGCCTGCTTTCATTCCCCATTCTCACCTGTGACTGTGCCAGACTGATGCTCTGCCAGAGCTGAAATGCACAGCACAGTACCCACTGCTCCTCCTTCATCCACCAAAGCATGACACCCCATCAAAGGCTACATGACGCATTCCTGTCAGCCTAATTTGTAATGAATAAGCTGGCTGTTATTCCCTGGGAGCTCCAGGCTCCTGGGAGGCTGATGTGGAAGCAGGTAGATTCTCTGATTATTGGGTCAGGGAGAATGAGGTCTCTGCTAGCACTCTCCTCAAGGAAGGACGCAGGAGGTGCAGTGATTCGGTCCCGTTCCACTGTTCAGCCCCTTGCTCAAGCAACGGGGGTTCCTGCTTCCTCTGAGGCTTCAAGTCCAGGAAATAGCTCCTGCTTTCCAGTCACACTTCTGATCCCTCTTGCAGAGCTTAGGGAGCCCCGTGCAAGGCTGCTCTCGCATCAGCAACAGCCCAAAACAACACCTAAGGTGGGATTTACTGCCACATATGTGCTGGGAAGATGCAGGGACCCATTGCACCCGGGTGATGTACTGGATTTCAGGTTATGTGATGCACAGGTCTCTCTAAGCATAGTAATTCCCTCTTTCTTCCTGTATGGATTTATACTGCTAAGTGGATGGATTTTCTGCTTGGCAGGGATGCTCCCCTGGGACCTTCCCCAGTTTGAAACATCTCTGCACATCTGTACATAATATTCCTGGGGCACTTAATGAGTGGGCTTTTACGACACCCCTTGCTTTATGGACTGCTGCTTAACGTGGCCAGGCACCACGGAGGGGCTGACAAACAGCATCCCGGAGCCAGCGGAAAGCCGAGTACCAACTCCAGGTGCTGGATGGTGCCTGGGGCTCTATGTGAAAGCCACGGTTCTCAAATGGCTTCTCACACAGATGCCCCTGACAGGGAGAGCACCACTCCCCTGGTCTCTGGAACAGCTTGAGAGGGGCAGGTTTCTTCTGCTTAATAACCTGAGACAGCATGCCTCTGGACTAGGTATGGAGATCCTGGGTGGAGATGAAGGCAATCTGTCTGTCTGGGATGATTCCCCCTGGCAAGGGCTGGGCCTGACATTTTTGTCTCTGCTAAGAGCTGTCCCTTCCCCCTGCCCCAAAGAGCCATCTGCTATGGTAGATTACCCCAGCTTTTAGCACTGTGAATCCATAATTAGTGCATAATTAATTACCAGATGTTTTTAACACTAATGAAACATTAATAAATGATGGAGGCATGTTGTCTGGTAATGGAACATTAACCAGTGAACCAAGTCAGCACTGCCGCCGGCATGGCCGAGCCAGAGACAGGTCTGCGTCAGACTGAGCTCTCCCCTAAATAAAGCCCCAACATGGTTAAAGTCACAGAAAGTGCCTGGTGGGAGCAAGTGACTGGCTTGGTGCTGCCTTCAGGCTTTGCAGAGCCAAGGCTATGTCTCCTTCACCTCCATCCTTCCTTCCACTCACGCACCCATCCATCCACCCCGTGCATGTGTGCATCCAGTCAGCCATACACCCATCTCCTCACTGTAGAGACTTAGTTGGGGCACCAGACAGCTAACGTTCTAAAAAACGGAGCTTTTCCCCCAGGCATTGCTTGATGGCATCTCTGTTCCAGGTGGTGCTCACAAGCAAGGCACATGGGGAAAGGACAGCCTCCAACAATGAGCTCTGCTGTATCCACTGCCCCCACACTGGGTCCCTGTGAGCCCTGCCCTGACAGAAGTTTAATTTAGAGCATCTGGGCCAGTGACATTTTCCTAACATGAAATTATTAATGAGACATGGGAAGTGCATTAATTGTGACTACATGCCACCTCCAGCCTCCAGGCTGCAGTGGGGCACAGGCAGGTCTCCATCCTCCTGCCTGCACAAGAGATGTCAGGGTGCAGCCAGAGCTTGGGGACACATGGGACTTTTCAGGGTCCGTGAATGAGGAGATGTGACACCTCACCATCACAGCACGGGAGTCACATGGTGTGGTGACAACCACCCCCTTTCCCTCACCAGGGGTTTCCAGGGTGGGCATCTCCCTTGCACCTCCTCAGGATGTCCTGAAGGCCAGATTTCGGGTCTCCCACCCCTCTGGGGAGATGGTGCTATGGTCTCAAACCCCAGAACAGGCTCCAGGGGGTGTGTGTGTCCCCCTCAGTGCTGTTCCCATGTCCTCCCCAACTCAGCCAGCACCACACATGCAAGGAGGCAGCCAAAACCACCTGCTCCAGATGGAAGGGAAATAACATCCAGAGCCGCCAGTCATCATGAAATGAACATTTAATGAAGACAGTCTCTCCTGGTGCGTGTGTGTGTGTGTGTGCGTTGTCTCTGTGTGAGCTTAGTTTTATCCCCTCTATTACTTTTTTTTTTGATTCTTTT
>VYXC01003055.1:102077-167362 GCA_013397175.1 Platysteira castanea
CTGCCTCTTATTTGAATTGTTTTTTTTTTTTTTTTAGGATAATTCCTTATCCTAAAGATAAAGCACCTAATTGGCTTTCAACTGGCCCAGCTTGGGCACAGAAGACGGATAGATGAGCCAGACTTGGCCCTGCCAAACCGTGTCCTCCCCTCTTCTGTCTGGATATGGGGGAATAAGGACACCCTCAAAAATGACAATAAGTAATAAGTCACTTATTATCCGGATGAGCTATGCCAGAGTAGCAGCACCTCCTCTCCAGCCACAGAATGCTTTCCTACACCACTCAAGCATACAAGCAGCACACAGAGGTAAAAAAAAGCCTGTTTGTCATCTTCCTGCAGTAACAAATGAAATCTGTCCTCCAGGCTGCCAAGGATTTCACTGACTATTTTTTTTAAAGAAACAAGAAATAAAAATAAGAAATACGATAACATCGCAGCAATTGCTCTGCGACTGTGCTCTGAGTTATGGTGAACGGTATTTTATCTCCAGTTCAAAATCTAAATGTGGCAGAGGCACATTTAAATGTGGTGACATTTATACTTTAAATGCCTTTTACATCTCGTTGGCAAGTTTTATATAGAACATATGTATGGAAAGTAGGTAGGGGCCATGGATGAAANCTGTAGCGCTGCCTCATCAAAAAACCCAACCAAATGCATAAAGTCACCAAGACACCTTGCAGAGCCATAAGCCAAGCCTGCCACCCCCTGTCCCACATGTTTCTCTCCCCAGGATGAGCTGACTGGAAGACAATCCTACTCGGCTCTTTGATACAGGCACCCAGGGACCCAGTGCTGCCTCTTATTTGAATTGTTTTTTTTTTTTTTTTAGGATAATTCCTTATCCTAAAGATAAAGCACCTAATTGGCTTTCAACTGGCCCAGCTTGGGCACAGAAGACGGATAGATGAGCCAGACTTGGCCCTGCCAAACCGTGTCCTCCCCTCTTCTGTCTGGATATGGGGGAATAAGGACACCCTCAAAAATGACAATAAGTAATAAGTCACTTATTATCCGGATGAGCTATGCCAGAGTAGCAGCACCTCCTCTCCAGCCACAGAATGCTTTCCTACACCACTCAAGCATACAAGCAGCACACAGAGGTAAAAAAAAGCCTGTTTGTCATCTTCCTGCAGTAACAAATGAAATCTGTCCTCCAGGCTGCCAAGGATTTCACTGACTATTTTTTTTAAAGAAACAAGAAATAAAAATAAGAAATACGATAACATCGCAGCAATTGCTCTGCGACTGTGCTCTGAGTTATGGTGAACGGTATTTTATCTCCAGTTCAAAATCTAAATGTGGCAGAGGCACATTTAAATGTGGTGACATTTATACTTTAAATGCCTTTTACATCTCGTTGGCAAGTTTTATATAGAACATATGTATGGAAAGTAGGTAGGGGCCATGGATGAAAATGCGGAGCACAGAGAGGCTGCAGAGCCATTTGTAGGCAGAGTGTGAGCCACAAGAAAGATGGAGAGGAAGAGAAAAGGAATGAGAAAGAGACGGAGAGGAACAGGGTCCAGGTTGCCTGGGCAGTAAAGATACATCTTTTTTGTCCCTGGACACTTGTTCATAATGCAGCTTGTTCCCAGTCAGCAGCTCACCCCTCTCCCTCCCATCCCAGGCAATGCAGCATCACTCACGTGTTGCCACTGGTCCAGGATGAGAGGCCGATACCGCAGGAAGAACTTCAGTGGGAAGGACTCAGGGTCAGGCCAGGATGAGGGGTTTTGCCACGACACCTCCAGTCTCCGAGGGTTATTGGGCACAGGTTTGGCCACCACACTCTCTGGAGGGTCTGGCTTTACTGGAAGAGAAGAAAAGAGAGTGATTGGCAAAGCTTTGCATGTGGCCTCCTTCCTTTATGCCCCCTGGCAAAGCTGGCTGGTCTTTGCACCACGTGCTTTCCAAGAGGAGCAGCCAACACGCTTCCTTTCCCAAAACTAATTAGATGGAAATGACCTTTTGTTGTCCAGGTCAGTGGTGTGGCTCTCCTAGCTCAAAACACCACCATTAAGGAGGAGACAGCACTGGAGACACTTGGAAACAACTGGGCCACGGCAGAGAGCATCCCTCCTACACAGGGCTAATGGATCAAGGTGAGGAGCCCACCGAGTCCAAATCCTGCACTTCCCTTGCACCTGCTGATTTCCGTGAGTCTGACCCACATTCAAGCCCGCTTACCTCAGAGTAGTGTGGCAGAGTTTGGCCCTTGGGTTTAGGGCTGGGGTTTTGAGGATTCAAAGCACTGGCACATCATATTTGCTAAGGGGGAAGGATTGCCCTGGTCACCTCCCAAGCCAGCTCTCTCCCTCTCTGGCCTGCTCTGCTTTTGGGATATGGGGATATTTTCTTGCTACCTGACATGTGTTTCAGGTGAATATTAACTGGCTGTGAGCTATGCAATGTGCTTTGATGTTGCAGCTACTTGCAGAGTGCCGGAAGCTCATCACAGACAGGCTGTGATGAATGTCACTACCTGTTGCAGAGCTGTCCTTGCTCTTTGCCAAGGGTTTGATCAAATCCTGACAGCTCAAACTCCCAACTGCAATAGCAAAGCTAAAAAAATTTGTATACGTCCATGCTTATCCTTTAATCATGGACAGGAAAGAGCTGGACACAGGGAGCTGGGCACACAGCTGTGCCAGAGGTGGAAGAGGGCTCTCTGTGCACTCTAAGAATAGCAATGCACGAGTCCTCATGTCTGGGAAGGCCCTTAATCCCCTTCCAAGTCCACATGCAGGCAAATGGATCCCTCCTGACCTGAAAATTTCTGGACTGAACAATGGACCCCTGGCTCTGACTGCCTCGAGCAGAAGCCTGCCAAGATGTCAGCATCAAAGTCCCCTCCCAAGGATGGAGGAGGGATGGCGCAGCTGCGGGGAGCTCCGTTCTGCCCGGCAGAGCTTCTGCCCTGCAGTCAGAAGTCTTCTCCATCCCGACTCCAGGGTTCACCTGCTGTGGGAAGTGATGTCCTCACAGGGGCTTTGCTTACCCTGAGAGAGGAAGGAGGTGGTAGTGAGTGAGCTGCTCCCTCACTAGCCTGCCTGCCTGCCTGCCTGCAGCCCTGCCCTACGCGTGAAGGGCATCTCTTCCTCTGCTCGTACACGATCAGGTGCTGATGTGTGGCCAGTCTTCTGCAAGCACCTCTGCTCCAGAACGATGGTGGCATCGCAGCAACTCTCCCTGCACCACCACTGCTTGCCCCTCCCAGGAGAAACCAGCCTGTGATGCTTTGAGAACACACTTTCTTGTCCGCAGGTGAGGCAGAGAGGGTGCTGAAATGAAGCCACAGCCCAACTAACTGGGTGGGAAGTGTTTCCCCTGAGACACAGCCCACCACTACCTCTCTCCCCGGCCTCCTCTTGCTCAGCACCCTGGCACACACCCCGCTGCACTCTTATCTCCATCATCTTCACCACCACCCTGGCTTTCACCACCTTCCCTCTGTCACAGCGGGTGCAAGGAAGGCTGGACAGCTTCCTCCTTCCCCACGTCACTTCATGCTCAGAGGAGCTCCCTGAGGCTCTGGGAGTGGCTGGTTGGCTGGTGAGCCTGACCATGGGTGCCTAGTGCCACCTCCCAGCTCCCAGAGACTCCACTCTGTGGCAGGATGTGGCACAATTTTCCATTTGCAGCTTTATCCTCAGCAGCAGGAACGCTTTGCTGGGGCTGTGCTGTGCTGAGTTACTCCAGATGGCTCTGCAATTCCTCCACTCACTTTGAATCCCAGGGCTGGGGCTGGACATCAGCTTCCATCGACAGGGACTTGGAGTCCAAATGCATACGGAAAAGTATAAATCCAGTGTTGGCTCAGCAGGCTGGGTTTGCAAAACAAAAGTCTGTTTGGCTGAACGAATGCAGATGACTGTGAACTGCAGCTCTGCAGCGAGGAAGTGGGAAGGAAAGTGCTGGGCTAGGGATGGATGCAATGGATACTCCCTGGGGTAACGCAGGGGGACTGGCCCTGGTTTTAAGTATGCCAGCCTGAAGGGATGATTGAATTCAGTTGGGCATGGCAAATGTGTTTGGGCAGCAATGAGAAATACTATTGTGACCGTTGAAGGAAGTCAGAAAAAAAAAGTGCCCTGATGCTGAGGTGGGAGACACCTGCCCATCTTGCAGGGATGTGACCCCTAGCCCCTCTCCTGCAAGTTGGACACTGTTTCTGGTGCACAGAAGAAGGCTGCCCTGGCTTCAAGCACCTGTTCCCGGCTGCTACAAGGCTCCGAATAGCACTGCAGGTTAACGGGAAAACCAAAAGTCCCTGATACCTCCTTGTGTGTCCCTCCATCCACAGGACTCCTGCCCAGGCTAGAGAGCAGAGCAGGGCCAATCTCTCCAACACCACAAAGCCAAAACTGTTCCTGCCATGTCCTTCCAAGGCAGTGGGGACACAACAGCAAGGAGAGGGGACCACAACTCCGGCAGCCAGTCCAGAAAGGACAAACCTGTGTCTCTTAGGACAGACTTCATCCTGCTGTGCTCATCACGGGAAACACCTGGGCTGGTCCCACAGAGGCCAGCTGAGGAGTGAGGGGAGACAGGCTGTGTCCAGCTCCCCTGTTTCTATGTGACCTTGAAGGAGTCCTTTATGCCCTGTAGACAGGGATGAGTGCTCCTCCTTCCCCAGCCTTTGTCTGCCTCCATTCAGCCTGCACATGGTGAGGCAGGGGCTGTCTGGCTGTACATCAGCCAGTATAATAGAGCCCTGTCCTCACCGAGGGCCTGCAGGCAGTAACGTAATAAAAGCAGTAATAGTAATAATAATAATGGATGATGGGCATTAGGCTGAGTACTGGTTAAGCGGCTATAAAACCAGATGTAATATTATCCTGCAGAGCTGAGGGAGCATCATCAGACATTCCTGGGAAGGGGACTTGGCCAGGAGGCTACTCGCAGCTCTTCCAGCTTGGTTTTTGGCTGCTGTGTCTAAGCGTGGGCTTGAAGTGCAAGAAGAGCATCAGAGAGCAGCTTCTCCTTAAAGCGCTGCACGCTCACGCTTAACGGCGAGTCTTTAGCTCTCCATCGCCCCTGGCTGTTGTCAGACATGTCTCAAAATGAATCTGGCGGTTCAGAAAGGCAGCTGAGACCCTGTGGCATGGAGCGGCCCGTCGCCCATCCCGTCTCTCCAGTGAGCACTAAAATGGATCCCTTGCGGCCATTAAATATCCCCTGGCATTTTCCATGAGCAGAGGGATATTAAACTCCATGTCTTAGCCAAATGTCAGTCTAGGTAATTTAATTCTGCCTCCCTAAGTAGTATGAATTGAACTGACCTTCTGCTTAGGCAACTGTATGCCTGTGTTCAAAGACTCTGAATTTCATACAGACATGGGCATCATGCAGCCTCTCTGAGATGCTCTGCATCTTCATCGCCCCAGAGCTGGAGTTGGAAGGATCAGATGACCTTCCCAAGGTCACACAAGGGATGGGCAGCAGATCTGGGGAAGGCATCCACACCTGCAAGGCCCCATCCAAGGCTGCCTTCCTCCTTTTAGTGCTGTGTCTTCTCATATTTTCCCCCAGGATCACGGGATGAGAAAGGTGCTGAGGCAGGATACTGGTATTCCTGTGTGGTGGTGGTGTCCTGGCTCTCCTGGGGGATGCAAAAAACAGCTCTTGGGCTGAAACACAAGTGAGGAAGGTGGCGTTGTGTCCTCGTGGGCCAAAAATGTCCCCATGCTGTGCCAGCCACCACGAAGGAGGTGGCAGCTCCTGACACCAACTCACTCCTCCTTGGTATCTTCCTCTGCCTCCAGGTGCTCTCCCCTACAGTCCCTTTTCCACCACCTCCCTGGGGCTGGAGCCCTGATGTCCATAGGGCTCTGCAGGACCTTCTCCCACTCACCTTTATCAATATCAATATTTTTGCTGAAGATGTAATTATGAAAACAATTTCCAGGAGCAAGATGAGGAGGAAGGCAGTCTGGATCTGCTACCAATGGGAGGTGGGGGCCAGAGGGCCGGAAAAGCTTTTCCAGTCATCATTGAAAATGACAATGCAGAGTGACCCTTCGCAGCTGGCTGCTAATAACCAGCACGGCACGACCGCCAGCAAGGCACGGGCTCAGGACAGCAAAAGAAAGTACCAGTCATTTTCCACTCAATTAGAGACCATCTTCTGAGCGGCTGGGGAAGGGATTTTCTGCTCGGGGCTCCAGGGACGGAAAAAAGAGTGAAGAAGCAAAACCAAAGGAGGTCACTCCTTCCCAGGGGGGCTTTTTGTGCTTGCCTGGGCTAAATGGGTGGTCTGACCCAGCAGAGGGTCTTCTCCTGGCTCAGATGGTGCTGGGAGGGAGAGCTTTCTTGCCCTGCACTACTCTGTCCTTGGCTCCAGGTTGTTCTGTCCAAGCAGAGCGTGAGATCAGGGCTACATGGCTCCACTTTAACCTCCATGCAGAATGTATGATGTTTTTCTCTAGGCTAAGGGGAAAACACAAGACAGGCTCTGACAACCACAGTCCAGGAATTTCAGGAGAAGCCTTGCACACGTTCTGGCTGACACTGTCTCTTCACTGTAGCAGGATGCGTGCAGATGTTGCAATGTTCCCACTCAGCATTTTTCCAACGAGCCGAAGCAGTGGCTTTGCCCTGGGCCATAGGTTTTCCACCCCTCATCTAGCAAAGGGAAACCCAGCAAAACCTCCAAGATGAGAGCTCTTTGGGCCAGCTGAGATCCCCAGAGAACCTACTGGATGCTAAATCCACACCTCCACCACCCCCCACACTGGGACACGGTCCTGGATTGCAGCTGCAGAGAAGAGAGCTGGAAGAGATACTGAAGCTTCAGGGGGGACCGCAGGCAACCTGGGACGAAACTGTGTGGGAAAACGCAGCAATGCAGCGCACTTGTTTTAACACCAGGGTGGCACGGGGAGAAGCTCTGAGGTAGGTTTCCCTCAGGGTAGGTGGCTGCTGTTCAGCAGCAGCAGATGCTGTAATGACCTCCTAAGCCTGTGACTGTGGGCTCCAGCATGCTGGCACCACCCTGTCGGTGCCACTGGTGCATGGCACCCGAACCAAGTCCTGAGGAGGAGAATTTCACAGTCATACAGAACATTTATGAAGATTTTAAAGCCACTGGACCCTGAAGTGAGTATGAAAGTGGGCTGGGGCAGGACACGGCCTTTCCTATCAGCATCAGCCCCATCACCCCTTCCCCAGGTGCCGTCCTGGAGCCAGTTGATGCTGGGTGGTCTGACCTCTCACTGCAACTGCTGAGTCCAGGCACTCTGCACCCTTCCAGGCTCTCATGCAAGAGGCAGCACCCTGGCTAAGGGCTGGCCCGGGGTAGTGCTGGCCTCTGCTCACCGCTCCTCCGACCTGGGCCGAGTTCAAACTGCTGGGCTGGATCCAGTTTTGTGCTGGTGTTGGGATGCCCGAGGCTTGCAGCTGGGTGTGCTTCCCCGGGGGAGCTGCCCTTGTGTGCTGGATGGAGAACCAGATGTTTGGGAAGCCAGGCAGGGAATGGGTGGGATACAGATGTTACAAAAGGGTGCCCTGAACTCCTGCAGGAGGGAATGCAAGGAACTTGGAAAATGTAGCCTAATTGCTGTCCTGGGCCATGCAGGCTGGAGGTTACCTCCATTTTTAAGGAGTGTATCTTCCACAACCACAACAATTTCCATTTAAAGACACCTGAGTGACTGAAATTCCACCGCTTCCCTGCTAAGCTCCCTGCCTTGTTATCAGTATTCCTGATGCACTGATGAACACAAGCTTCAGGTGTGGACCATGGCTGCAGACACATGGCAGGACAGTCCCTGCTCCAAAATTGTTTCCCTGCTCTGTTCAGAACTGGTGCTTTGTTTGATATTTTCCAGGATTTGGAGTACAAAGGGAAAATCTGGTAGAGCAGTGGAGCTCCTCTTGTTGCACTCCAGCACTTCCAGCTTCTCCACGCTGTGATGAGTAGCACATTGAAGACAAAGCCCAACTGCTGGCTGCACTTCAGTGATTCACTTATTTGTTTTTCTAGTTCAGTAATTGCCACATGCTACCAGCAAATTGTTTTTCAGCATATTCCTGAACTTCATTCTCTCCTATTTTTCCTGTTCTTTGAGGATGTCACAGCACCAGCTGTAATCCGGCTTTGGATGGTGCCAAAAGCTCCCTGCTTTGCTGTGTTTGGCACCGGATTGCTCAGCTCATGCCCACCCCTCACAGTCAGGGGAACATCTCTGCCGTGAGTCTGGACATGGCTGGGAAGCATCCTGCGGTACAGCCTGAGACATGGACACCCCAGGCCACAGGGCCTGCTGCTCCTGTCCCACATGGCACAGCCTCTGCTGTCCTGATGGGGCAGTGAAGGGGTGCCAAAGGAGGAATAGGGTTTTTAGGAGCATATTAGGTATGGGCTGGGGGAACTTGACTATAGGAGAGCTTTATCCTAACTAATGATTGCGGGAAGATAATGAGACATGTTAATTTCTCTTCCAATCCTAATTACCCTGGCTCTGCTTCCAGCACAAATACCAAACCTCTCCTTTAGGGACACTCTAAGGGTCAAGAATGGCAACACCATTTGGACCACACAATTTTCGCAGCTCTCTGCCCTGACACATGGCAGCTGCTTCCCCAGCATCCCACACAGGGAGGAACTCAGCAACCATGGGCAGTCTGGACCACGCATGGCACCAGGCCACTGATGTGACCAGCATGGAGGCTGCCTGTGGGCATCCTGCCTGGCTCCCCTGGGATGCTCAGGTGCCAGCAGGGCCATGAGAATGAGAGCAGCACAGGGAGGATGCCTGAGTGGCCCAGACCCCATCTCCATGGATAGGCAGAATCTCCACTTGGAGAGCCAGTCCATCCCTGCCCCATCTCTCCGATGGATGACACTGTTTGCAGTGCAAGCCAACCCCAACACCGCCCTGGAGAGGCCAGTTGCTGCCGTGGAAGTTACCTATGGCGAACTCGTCAAAGGTGAGAGTGGTGAAGTTTTTGCCCAGAGGATTCGTGACTGTCAGAGTCACCTTGTACTTCACTGTCGAGAAGAGCTGGAGATATCTGATGTGACATCTGTTTTTGGGAACGGCGTCCTTCTCACAGACCATGTCTTTTGTGCCGTGTCTGGAAAGCAGAGGTGAGAAGAACTGTTACCTGCGGATGCACCCAAGCTGCTGGAGGAAGGAGGCAGATTGTGCAGCTGTATCCCCACTAAGCCCATGGTCCCCACACACCAGCCCCTGCTGCAGCCAAAGGGCTGCTTTCTCCTGACAGGGAATTGTGTGGGCTCCTGGGTATGAGGTTTTATCCCAAGGCTACACAGAGGCTTCAGTGAATGTCCTCATGCTGGCCCCAAGGAAAGAATGGGACCCTGCTGGGGCTGGGTTTGGGTCTGCCCCTCCCATGAGAGGAACAAGGTCTCCTTTCTGATAGTGACACAAACCCCAGAAGATAATGCATGGCACCAGCCTGTATAAGGGCTGTGCCAGAACTCGGGCTCAGGGTAGGGAATGATGCCATGCCATGGCCACTTCTAGGTGAGAGACACTGCTGCTGCCCGACCACAGCCAGCTTACAGCAGAAAAGAGCATGGATGCACCAAATGTGCCAAAAAACAGCCAGCACAACATCCACTACAGACAACTGGTGCAGAGAGGATGGTCTTGGGAGCATGGAAAGGGGACCTGGGAGATGGGGACCTTCCTGGTCCCCGCTAGGGAAATTGAAACTTCTAGTTTGTGTGTCCCTGGAACATCCTCCCCCGGGCCCATTTTTGGGACACCTATCCCATATGCTCAGCACAGGTCGGACCCACTGCCCCAAGGCTCCGTGGCACTACTTGAGATCTGTTGCAGGCTGCAGGGACTGAAACTCACCCCACTGCAGCCTTTCTTCCCAGACACTTACATGACAGAGATGTTGAATGTGTTGGGGATGTAGGTAGGAGTGGGCAGGTGCCAGCTGCAGTAGAAACCCTTCGGGTAGTTGTTGGACCGGCACATCAGCACTGGCTCCTTTGGCGGGGCTGCCAGGGAAAGAAAGGGTAATTACCTGCTGAGGTGGGGTCATCACCAAGTTCTGAGCAAGGGGATGACCCTCCACTCCCAGCTGCTGTCAGCTTGGGAGGGGAGAGTTTGAAAGGGGAGCCTGGCCTGTGTTTATACTGCTGGAAGTATCTGGGGGTCTTTGTCCCACATCTTCTGCAAGATCCTCCATGACACCTTGCTTTGGGCTGGGCTGTGCAAAGCTCACCTTCTCCTCAGGCCGCTCACTCTCTCTCAGGAGGGATGGAGTGACAGAGAGGGTATGAGGGTACCAGGGGAAATTGTCTACCAGGCTGTGACAGAGATGTTGCTGATGAGGAGGAGGTGCTGCTCTCTTGACCCCATTAATCTACACTGCTCACAGCTTTCTCTGCCACATCCCCAGGGAGTGATAAACTTATTGAGGGATGATCCTCCAAATGATCAGAGGTCACCAAAGGGAGGAAGAAGGACCACTGGCAAGATGAGGAGGAACAATGTGAAACCAGCTGAGGAAATCCAGCTTTGCAGGAGGACTAACAGTATTAGCACTTTCAGCATGGGGCAGAACATCCCATTCCAGGGCCTTGCCTTCAAAGAGACACAGAGGTAACAGGATACAGGATGAGAGCACCCAGTGGGAGCAGCCTTCCTCTGGCCTCATCAGCTGATCCTAGAGATTAGAGGCAGAAGAGGACTTTAAACCCAGTGAAGTATTCACACTGCACTTGGCTTTCCTGGATGTATGTGCAATGCAGTCTGCTCTTTGGAGGAGCACAGCCAGAGCTGCAGGAAAATCCTGCAAAATGCTGAGGGACAGTGCATGCGAAGAATGAGATGTGATACCTTTTAGCTGATAAATTTTGCCCTTGTTGGTAAAAGTCTTACCTGATCTGACACCGAAGTCAACTCTTCTTGGTACCCAGGCACTTGCATTGATTGCTAAGAGCAGCACCCTGGCACAGTGCCTTGCCATAAAATACACTCCCTGGGCTTGATGTGCACCAGGATTCCCCTTGGAAAGGCTGTCTGAACTTGTGGTGTTCCCTGTTTCCCTTCCTTTGTTAGCCCTCATCCCTCTCATCCATCCCCTGGGAATATCCCAGGACACGCTCTTCTCTCCAGGCAAGGGGTCTGAAACAAATCGAGCAGAGCTGGTAGCCTCAGTGCCTCTTAAGCCCAACAGCTCAGGTGTCACTGGCACGACACACTCGGGGGCACAGCTCTCAGGGGGGATGCAGTAAGTCTACAGAATGTACAGAGCCTGCTACAGAGGGGAAACTGAGGCACGGGGTTTGCGCACCCGCCGCCGCCCCGGGGCAGGGCTTAGAGGGAGCAGGCAGTCGATAAGAGAGCCAAGTGCAGCGGAGCCAGGGAGCGGGGAGGAGAGGGAGAGGGAGCGGAGGGGCCGGCGGGAGGGAAGGCTGTGCCGCTCCGCTCCGAGCGTTCCTCCTAATGGCTATTTCAGCCTTCAGCCGACGGACGAAGGCCAGAGCCTGGTTAATGAGCCTCTCGGTTAAATTATTCAAGCAGACCCTCCACATCAAAACAGAATGGCTGATCGCAAAGCCAGAGACAAGGGCCTGATCCCTGCTGCAGCTCCGTCCTCTTCCTCCTCCCCGCAGGCTTCTTAACCCATTCCCTGCCTCCCCCGGGCGAGGTGGGAGCAAACGCAGCACTGCCCTTTGCAGGGTGCAGCGGCGGGTCGGGAGGTGTCCCGGAGGGACCGAGGGGCTGCAAGGGGTTTGGGGACAGCCGCCCGGTGCCGGCTGACCGCGCGGTGGCACTGCGGGCTAGCAGCACCCGCTCGGCACCCGGCAACCCGGGATGGGGCTGGAAAACGCCTTGGGGATGCCGGGGACACTGGGGATGCCACCGCAGGTGACTCGCCCACTTGCGGCTTGTGCTCAGCTGTCCCGCTCGGAACCGGGAAGCCGAGCAGAAGCAGGCGGGGCTTTTTCGAGCGTTCCTGAAGTCCTGCAGGGTCCATCCCCAGACGCTGCACTGCTACGCGCCACGATGAGTCCATCTGAGGATAATTTATCTCCATTGTCTCCAGCATCGCGCCGGATCTGACTCTTTGTGATCTCTGGTAATTCCTCCGCTGAGAAGGCTGGGGCGGGCTCACTCCTCCAGGTTCGTTTTGCTGGGAGGAGGAGGGAAGGCTGCCCATACTGTCTCCCGCTTCCATCCCCACTCTGCAGCAGCCTTTGAAGATGCCCCATTTCCACAGCATTGAATGCCGTGAAAATCCTGTCCTCTGCTTCAAGGCTGGTCCCAACTGCAGCCCTAACCCTTTGTGTCCAGCACGCTCCACCTCTTACCCTCTGGCGTCTTTTAGCAAGCCAGAGGTGGAAGGAGAGACTGGGGAAGGGGGACAAAATGGTCCTCGCATCTCTGCCCTCCTGATGCAGAGTTCAAGGGCATATGCAGCCGAAGGGAAGCCGCTGTATGAAGCCATTCTCACCCCAGCCTCTGCCCTCTCTTTCTGGCCAGACAGAAGCTGTGTCACAGGGACACTCCTGCAACCTCCATCCCTTCAGAGAGCCGTCAGCCCCAGTGCCCCAAGCGTCCTGGGAGGGAGTTGTCAGGCGGCCACGCTACTTTCCACCCTGACGGGCACAAAGTTCACCCCAGGGCAGGGTGGGGTCAGTGCAATGTGCTACATGGGGCTGTGACCGTAACACCACATGGGTGACCACGGCCACCACTGCCAGGCACCACAAAGGAGAGGGCTGCAAGGCCCTTCTCAGCTGCCTTGCTGCGTCAGGAAGGCTCTCTGCCCACCCGACCATGGCATCTTCTCCAAGCTGGTGGCAGGGTCCTCATCTCCCCATGGAAGATGGTAGCCTGCAACCTCGTTCCTCTCCCCTCCTCTCCCAGGAAAGGCACTCGCTGGCACAGCTCACGCTGCCCATCAAAGGCTCTTAAAGACAGCAAATAAAATTGCAGGCTCCAATCGATCTGGTGCTCTGTAATGCTGTCTTTGGAGGTGGGCCAGCCCATCAGGCCGACAGAGAGAGCAAGAAAGGCAGTGGAGGAAAACAAAGCCATCAGGGGAGCAGCATTAAAGGCTTTTTCTGCCCTGAGGTTTTGGGCAGTGCTCCTGGGTGTGGGGTGTCCTGCACCAACCTTCTTCATCCTCTCTCAGATGATGTCCAGCTCTCAGCACCTGCCCCACGCCAAAAACAGCTCAAACAACACATTGAGCTACTTGGGCACTTCTCCCTGGGCTCCTGCACACAGCCTCCCTAATTCTGGCAAATATTTACATCCCTGTCGCTTCCTGGAGCTGCTGAACTCTGTAAAGGCAGAGCTCTTTTCCTTTCGCCACAAACAGCGCCTGCCCTCTCTAATCTGCCTATTAACCTCTCGCATGGCAGGGAGCCACTTCTCCCATGTGCTCTGCTGATGTCCTCTCTGAAAACCCAGCGTGTTTAATGCCTGGCTGTGGCAGCTTCCCAGAGGCTTGGGTTGCAACCCGCCTTGCGGCAAAAGCTCTGGGTGAGGTGAAGAAAGGCTCAGAGCTGAGCTCAGAGCTGAGCACATCCCATCTGGGCCCATGGCTCACAAGCCATGAGATGCTCCAGCAAAATCTGGGGCTGCCATAGCAGTGAAAACTGGTGCCAGGGTCATCATCTCTGCAGATCCCTGAAAAGACCAGTGGCAGGGATGGAGTTGGCTTCCCCACCATGCAGTGCCCCATGCTTTGCAGCCCTGTAACTCCTGTCTCTCCAGCTTGCTGGAAATAGCTGTCACTTGGCCAGCTCCACCACTTCTGCCTAGCTGGGGACAGAACCATGAGTGGCCCTTGAGGACGAAACAGCTCTGGACACACCAGCACAGACCCAGATTTTTGTTCCCCTCATCTCTAAAGCCCAGTCATCCTTGGACCCTCAGCCCCAGTGTGCATGGGAAAAGTGTGACCAATCCATTTTAGAAACCACTAAAAATGATCTACAAGAGCTTTTCCTAGCTCTGCTAGGTCATGAGATAATGGACATTAAAATCATGACATTTTTATATATAGAAAAGTTATTTTAGGTCACTTTTAGAGGTTTCTGAAATGGATCAGTTATAATTTTCCTCTCCTGCTGAGGGCTGAACGTACTAAAGATGCCTTGCTCCACAGGTGGAAGGATACAAAAAATAGCGCCAATAAAAGTTTTAAGAGGCCTCTCAAACACTTCTGTAGGAGGTATTTTTTCTGGTGCACTCGGGGCACATTCAGGCGCTGGGCTGATGGGGGATAATGAGCCCGCAGTGTGCTTTTGGGGTCACCTGCATAACTCATCATCTCAGTCTTGGGCCAGCAAAGACTCCAGGGTCCATGACAGCAGCATGTGCTTGTGCTAGAGGTACAGCTGTGGCACAGCCTGCCTGCACAGGGGCAGGACCCCCCTGCTGCCCCACATGGGGGCACAACCCCACAACCCGTGCTATTCTGCAGCCAAACTCCTGCTGCTTGCACCCCACTGCCCATGGCAGGACCAGATCACCCAGTGACTTCTTTCACACCACAGGCGGTGGGTATGTGCCGATACATAAAAAAGCCACCTAAGTGCACAAAAGCAAAACTGCAGAGGCTTAGACAGCACAACAGGAATCCACTTGGGCACGAGATGCCAGCACTGAGCACATGGGCACAAGAGCAGCAGACCCTGCACGTCCACACACGCTTCTACACAGATGCTTTTGTTATGCACATGCTGGCTGCCAGCACGATGTATTATTTATCCAACGCTGCTTTTCTAAAAGCCTGTTTGCGTACAGGAGGCTGGGAGGAAACAACAAAGGAAACAGTGATGAATAAATCATATTTCTACTGCCAGGTGGATCAGGGCAGCATCTGTCTGCCATGCACCACCTGTGCTGGAGTGCAGCGTGGCTGTGGCTAGGGACGGTCCCTTCCATCAGCCCAAATGTTTGGGTACAACTGTGTCTTGTTGCTGGAGAAAGGCAGGGGGGTGAAGCTTTGAATTTGCTCTGACTCCCCTTGACCATCGGTTCTTGGATAAGTGTGAGGGTGAGAAGGGGTGCGGAGGACAGCAGTGTGGGGGTACATAAGCAGGTGACGCTCCCTATGTTTTGGGAATGTCATGCTCATAAGCACCACCTCTTCTAGAAGGATAAAGCAAGGGTTTGTTTTTGATTTGCTGTTTCTGTTGGGTTTTGTTTTGTTGTTTGTTTGTTTGTTTTAATTAATGCAGCAAAATTCATTTGTGAGAGAATTAGAGAACTCAGGGGTGCAGGGGCATAGGGTGAGATGGGTTTGCTCCTCACTGACCTCCTGGGTGACCTGGGCAAATGGTGGAGACAGGTTTTATGTCTCTCCATTTCAGTGTAAGCCACCCCAAGTTAGCAAGTGGACATTTTCAGGGGAACATTTCTTTTCTTTGAAATTAGACACTGAAGATACATCCCTCTGGATTGTGAGTCATACCAGCTGAACATCAGAGTTGACCACATTCAGCCAGCACCTAGCCCAGCCCTCATTCCCAACACTGCAGCACCTCCCTGGTAGCTCCCAAAATGGGCCAGGGACACCTGCAGCTGTAACCGAAGTCCCCTGACCCTGCTGCCACCTAAGAGCCATCTCCCCAGCCTCAAAGAGCAAGAATTTATTCCCAAAGAAGGTGCTGGAGAAAAAGGTGGACTCAGCAACAGATAAATTTCTAAAAGGCCCTGTTTTACACTGATTGGGGCTCATAAACCAAGCTATGGATTTTCTCATTTCCCTTGCAGAAAATTCAGTGAGCATGGCAAGAGGCAACGCTGTAAATTTTTGGGCAAGGCATTACTCATAGAGAATAGGAGCGAATAGAAGAGAAAGCCCAGCATTCCACCTTCAGCCAAAGTGGCAGGGCAAGCTCCCAGTGTGATCACAGGCTCCCTGGAGTTTGCCCCACCCTGCACTGCATGAGGCCATGCTGTTCCCAGCACAGCAGAGCTGCTCCTCAAACCTGACCACTGTCCAGCCTCCAGAGAATTATCAGGTAAATGTCACAGCCTTGACCTCTGAGAGGAAAGAGGAAGAGCAGAGGGGCTCTGCCAACCCTGTCGTGGGGTGGGCTGGCTGTCTGGAATGGCGGCCTTTGCTGGAGGTGCTCCCCAAGGTGCAGGATACTATGGGAAGGTGATTTAGGCAGGAGAAACCATCTGGCACCCTGAAACGTACAGACCCTCTTGTTTCCACTCCCTCCAGCAGCGCTGGTGTTTGGCAGCACTGCTCCCCCAGGGAAATGCTGGTCCTGCTGAGCACACCAACACCCCAAACCCAGCTGTGCTCCTGGAGGTGACTTTATTCCCACGGGGCAGCATTCTAGGCTGGGTGCCTTAGGGAATGATGCACAGCGGGGATGCTAGACACCTCCACCCTTCACTTGGGACCACACCACAGCAGAAAGTCCCTTCTGACCCTCCAGTCCTCCACCAGAAACCAAAGAACAGATTTGCTCTGAAACAATATTAAATATTGAGCAAACGAAGGAGAAACCTGTTATCTGGGGTAATTGTGAGTAAATAAAACATTTAACCAAACCAAATGCAGCTGTTTCCACTTGGAGCCGGCACAACAGCAGGGAAGCCAGCTCAGCTACTCTGCATCCTCGTTACGGCAGCTGATTATTGTTTTGTGTATAACAGTAGCGCCGCCAGTCCTGGAGCGGGGCCGGGGCCGCGGTGCTCGGTGTGGTACCCCTGGGATGGGTACCCCAGCAAGGCGGGATGCGGCAGCACAGCAGCGCGCCGGGCACGGGAATTTCTCTGCAGCGCTGGGGTTTGCTCTTCAGCCCAGGGAGTTCACGGCGAGGCCGGCTTTCCTCCCCCAACACCTCTGCGAGGGGATTTGCATGTAACATAAACCATTTCAGAGCCAGGTCACTGGTTCGCACATAGCCCCGGGCAGTAATGACCAAACCTCGTTACCGGCTGCTCTGGGATTGACTGTGCCGGGCCCCCGTCCAGCTCCTGGAGACCTGGAGAGAGGTCTGGGGTGAGGGAGCGTGCAGCAACCGAGGGAAAAGTGCCGGCAAACAGGACCTTGGGAGGCCCTGGGGATGGAGAGCATATCCCTGCCCACAGCTCAGGGCTGGAGCATCCCAGGATGCCAGTCTGCCATGCCCAGACAGCAGGGAAGGGAGAGCAGGGGGCTGAAGTGCTCTCAGTTTTTGCGCATTCACAGGGCTTTCCACAGCTGGGATTTGGAGAGGAGAGCTTCATGCCCCTGCAGCTCCCACCCAAATGCTGTGCCTGTCTCTTATAAAATGGCTGGGAAGGAAGAAGGGCATGAATTACATGGGATTTTCCAGTCCCTGCCAAAACAATTTCTGCTTCCAGGGGGCTATTCTTCTCAACATGGCGCTGGATGCACTGTGCCAAGGCAATGCAGGGGGAAAATGTTCCTTCTAACACATGGGCTCCCCAGCAACTGCTCCACACCCGAGGAGGTTGTGGTCAGTGCACGTGGGAGCACAACACAGCCCCGGTCTCCAGGGAGAAGTAGCTGCCTCTCTTGGTTCTCCTTGATAAAAGGCTTGACCAGAGCAGCCTGCAGACTCCTGACAATCTCCTCCAGGAGCTCAGCTGGAAAAGCCAGAGAGAGGAAACATCCCTGTCTGCTGAGAGGGAGGACTGTGCCTTCCTAGCCTTGGTTGTGCAGGGGGAATGCAGGGTGCTCCCAAGGGCTCTTCAGGTACTGGGGACCCTGAGGGTCCCCTGCCCGCACTGTGTGCAGAAGAGAACTCAGCACCTCCTTCTCCCTCTCTGCCCAGCTCCAGGCAGAAATTCCCTGCACAACCTACACCATGCAATGCCCCTGCCCTCTCCGTCACCTTATTTCATGGCTGTAAGAAAGCAATCCATCCTCTCTCCCGATGGAGAAGACAGGGAAAATACCAGGTGTGATCAGACACAACTGGGACCATCCACAGCCATGTGTCCTCGGCAAAGCTGTCCCACCAGAACTCCTGGAAGTTGTGTATTTATCCAGGAGGAGCCTCTGGAGGGAAGCTACAAGTACTCTGTCATGCACTGAGCAACAAGCTAGCTACGAGTATTACCAGCTATCAACCAGCGGGGGAGTGTGGGCTGCCTCCAACAGGCAGCAGCTCTCCAAAAATGCCTCCTCTCTCTTCATCCCTCTTGACATGCAGTTGGGATGTGCCCCCTTCTCTGCTCTCCTCTTCCCCAGTGAGGCAGGTACCTGCTGGCAGAGAGGCCTCTCACCCCATGGGGAATGGAGAGGAGGAAGGAAGAGATTTCTGACTCTCTGCAGGAGAGAAGGATGGTTTTGGGCTACTCCTGTCTGGGCAGGAGGAGCTGATGGGAGTGATTAGTAAGCAGACATCCCCTACCCACTTTCTTCTCGCACTAGCACTGATTTTGCATGACAAGTTCCTTCCCTTCAGCATTTACTGAAAACCACCCTCTCCTTTCACCCCCGTGTTCTGCTAGGGAATATGTTGCAGTCTTCCATCTTCCATCCCTTCACAAGGCAGACCCCATGGTGCCCTTGAGCCTGTACTGATGCTTTACCTCAGATTCAGTCAGGACAGGGGACTTAGCAGTGGGCATCTGTATCACACAGTGCACCAGGTATGTGCACAGGCAGAGGAGCCATTTGCTCATCGTGTGTTCAGCAGTCCTGGTTGCATTGGGGTTTGTTCACGCAGAGTCAGCATCCTCTGGTCAGCGACTCACATCCTTGGCGCTGCCCTTCTGCCCCACATGATCTCCTGGGGCTCTGCTCCTGGGGCTGACCTGTACCCTGTGCCTGTCCCTCAGCCCCAAGGGCCATGCTGTGAATGGGTGAGAGCCCTGTCCCCCATAGTGCTGGTGGCTTTGCCCAGCTTCGTGACACTGTTGCAGTCCTGCTGGGAAACCAACTGCAGGTACCTCACAAAAACAGCTGGGCTGGAGCCAAAGGAGATGCTGGAGTTGGGTGTAGAGAACTGACACAGAAGGACCTCCTCCACATGCTGTTCCCACCCCAAATATGTGTGAGTCCTCCCAGGAGCAGCCAGCCTTCTTTGGTACATCCAGAGAAGCCACCTGGTGCATCCCACATGTGCTTCTGCATAATACACCCCGGAAAAATCACAGCACTGGGCCATGGTGGGGATGGAGCTGAGCTGGACACCACAGGGGGTGGCTCCAGTTTGTGGTGCTGTTCTGGCTGCTCAGCGATGATGATAGCCCGTTAATGACAGGCATTTGGGAGGAAATCTAATTTATCATAGGAAATGAGGTCTCCACACCAGTCCTTAGCTGCTCACTCTCTGAGAAAATACCAGGCAGAAAGTACTAAGAGTAGGGGTGTCCCAGCTCAAGCCAAAGTCCTCTCATGCGCTGTTGGTAGCTTGGGCTGGAGGCAGGAACAGCATCAGTCTCTGCAGCTCACCCAAAATGTGTCCTTCAAGCAGATGAAAACCAGAGGAGTGCGACGTTTCTGGAGGCATTGGGCTGCCATACCAGCTCAGCTAACAACACTGCTCTCTTTACTAATGTCTGTTGTTTTATCCTCAGGCCTGAATCAGACCCTGGCCTCATTCTTTTCTTAAGGCAATGGGGTCCTTGGGATGATGTAAGACTTCACTGCATTTGGAAGTAATAACTGTGTCCTTACTCAGCTGGCTTCAAGGGAAGTCTCATTATGCAGCCCATCTGTAAAGAAATTGAGCTGGGAAAAGGCCCTTTACTCTATGAAAATGATGCTCATCTTCCTCAAATCCTGGCTCGATGCTTAAATCCCCACAAGCAGCAGTGGGCAAACCCCAGGGGATGTTTGTGGCATGTGCGGCCACGGCAGCTCCAGCAGCTCAAGGGGCTTGGGGAGCCCCTTCTCACTGTGTGTGAGAGCCTAGAATTCGCAAAAAAAACCCCGTGAGGCACAGTCCAATTCAGTTACTCACAGCGCCTGTCTCCACCTGCTCTAATCACCACCTTTGCAAGGTTGTTTTCATTTTGTTCCCTCCCTACTCCCCCCAGCTCCGCTCCGCAGCAACCACCTCACTAAATTCCCTTAATCTCCCCTTTAGGTCATACGATATCTTTTAATTCTTTAATCAATTTTCCTCCGGACTCCCTGTAACTTATCGATGGTCTTTTAGCAGTGAAACCCCAGAAGCAAACACACCTTCCCCGAGAGCACCGGCACTGGATCAGTGGCAAGAGCAGCATCGTTGCCGAGTCTGCCCTGACAGCGATAACCTGGATGCTCAGCACAGCCTCTCCCTCCTCATGGAGGACAGCAGCCTCTCATGCATCCTCTGATTTGCTTACAACAAAGAAGAAATAACAAGCGCTTACTGTCATATGAAAATACTGTTATCAATGTTTTAATTATTTCCTGAGGAATGGTGGGAACCCCCAGCACTGAGCTCCCCCAGGGTGGGCAACCTTCCTGCACACTCCAAGCACCACAGCACGGAAGGAGATGTCACCCAGAGGCTCACAAACCCTTTTTGGGCAGCATGAGGGGGCCAGGATGCTGGGATAGGCACCATGCACAGGTGGCTGGGGCACTGCTGCTTTTTTGGGGAACACACCACTCTGTTCTTGCAGCGACACTGCCCAGCAAACCAGGAGATACTCAGAAGACCTAGGGCAGAGGAGAGAGGAAGGCACTGTGCCCAAATACCCCACTGATGGTCTGGGACTGATTTCTAGCTGTGCTGTGGTCTCTGCAAGAGGCTCAGCAATGTATCAAGTAGTTCGGCAGGGAAGCCTAGGGCTGCTCTTTCTTCCTCTCTCTTTCTCACCCCCTCCAAGGTCAAACAGTCCTGGACTCTCAATAAACTGTCGCAGGGGCTCCAGGGGATTTTAGGAGGCATTTGCTAGGATTTCAGCAGACCTGAAGCGTGACTTCACAGGGATGGGGGGGAAGTACCCTAGAGCTTTGGAGAGAAATGTTATTAGAGTCACTGAAGGATTTTGCTGTGCTCTCTGAAGCATTGCACAGAAAATTACAGGTGAAGAGCAAGCTCTGTGGTCTGGACCTTGCCAGCAGCATAAGGATACAGTGGTGTCTGGGCTCACATGAACCCCATTTCCCTATCATGGACCAGGCGCACACTACAAATCCCTCCTGGAACAGGGACTCTCCTCTTGATGCACACAGATGTCTCAGAATCCTTCTGAGATGAAGTGAGCAGCTGGGACAGGTCTGAGAGCCAGGGTTTAGCTGCAGATGAGAGCTGCAAGGATGTGCTGGCAAAACCAGACAGGGCAGAGAGGTCTGGGTTTACCCGATAGCTTGCCATCCTCTACTGGAGCAGAAAAAACAGCTCTGACTGGGTTAATGCCAATGCTGTCAGGTCTGTCCCATGGTGTAAAAGTCACCAGCAGCACAGGAAGGAAGGCAACAGGCCTGGAGTAAGTGGGGAAATGCTGTGATGCTGCCAAAGTTTTGGTCCTTTCCAGTGGTGACATGAGGTTGAATCTGGCCAGGATCCAGCACGGGAAGATTTGGGGTCTGTGTGCCTCAGGGAGGTGCTGGAGGCATAGCATCAGTACCTGTCCCATGCCCAGAAAGTGGCTCCCAGGCATTTCTGGAGAGCAGATCCCACAGCAGCACCCACAGCTTTATGGCAGAGCTGCTCAACCATGGCCCAGCACAGTGAAACTCAAATGGCTTTTGAGGTCATAACTCACACGTGCATCTCGCTGGCTGTCTATCCTGCTTCCTGCACTAATATGGGATGGAAAGGCAAGAACTGGGCCAGGACCCACTGGGCAGATGCACTGTCTTTGTTTCACCCCCATGCTGATGCTTCACTTGCACCCTTGAGGAAGTTTGTAGCTCGAAAGCAGCTGTTACTATGAGCCAAATGGGCTGCAAATGTATTGGCATGTGTTGTGTCACCTGCAATGGTTAATAGGATCTATTTTCCAAGGAAGGGGAAAAGGAAGAAGAGGAGGAGAATGCTTAAATCAGCAAAACAAACATTCACCGCCCCTTCCGAAGCACTACACCCAAGGCAATAGATTATTTATGGAAGTTTGGTCTGGAGCAATAACCTGCAAGGGCTTCTCACAACAATGCAGCTGGATTCAGATGTCAAACCAAAATCCCTAGCACTTAATACCTTCAAAGTCTGTACACAGAATGGATGCGTTGCTGGCCCCAGTGGAGTTATCGGGAGATTTGTCTCTCATTTCACCTGCAGCCCCGCTAACATACTAATTCCTGCTGCCCTGGAACTGGGCAGGGGACCGCCCTTCCTGGTGGCACCTACACCATGCCCCAGCTCTGAAACGGTGCAGGAGTTGCCTGCCCATGTGGTATTTGCTGCGAGGTTTGGGAAAAGTGATAAATGGGAGAAAGGCATCCTGTGCCAACCTACAGTCACCTTACAGGGAAATGGAGGCACAGAGTAGTCAAGGGATGGCTACTGAGGATGGAGAGGCTGACAGGATGGAGAGGCTGACTGAGGATGCCTGTTAAATCCCTCAGCCCACAGTGCAGTTCCCTGGTGAACCCCAGGTGCTCAGTCACCTCTGCAGGCATTTGAGCACTACTGGGCTCAGCACCCCTGGGTGGCTGAGCTGCCCAAGCCCCTGTCTCCCGCCTGGCCCCAGGCAAGGCTGGGAGATCCCTCCTCGCCTGCCCGGCTTCCCTGCAGCCCAAGCAGATGTTCTGGGTCCTGTGTCCCGGGACAGATCCCGGCTTGATTTATTACTGGACATGACTTCTGGAGTTTGTCAAAGGCACCCGCTCTCCCTCCCCTGACTTTTCCCACACCCTTCCCATTTTGTTTTACGTTCACTTTGTGGTCTCCCCACCATAGCTTGCAATAAACAGAAACTCATTTCCAGTATAAACAACTGCACACTCTGCCCCAGCGAGCTGTATGACCCTGCCTTTCCCGCTCCCCACGCCGGCCTGCTTTTGGGTTCTGGGAAAACAGTCTCTTTCTTCTGCTTTTTTTTCATCCCCCCAACCTCCTGGCCCTTTGCAGTTTTTTTTTTTTTTTCCCTGAGATTTATAACGTGCCAGCCAGAGCTGGAGGGGTCTATCCCAGTCCACATCACGTACGTGCTATTAAAAGTAAAGCTACCAATAGATCTCGGTAAGGAAAACCACCTGAGCTCTGCCTGAGCTGAGCGTTTACAAGATGGGGATGTTGGCTCTGACATGGCCAAAAGCCTTTCAAGATGTGGGATGTCTCTCAAGGCAGGATTTAGAAGACTTGAGTCATGGAGTGAAGATGTGCAGGGCAGATCTTGCCCTCCCCAAGCCCTGAGTCAGGAGAGATGCCAGCCTGATGGGAGCCAAGCCTGGTGAGAAACTTAGCAGGAATGCCATGGAGAGCTGGATAGTCACCTCTCTGAAGGGCTCAGCTGATGCTCTCAGTTGCCTTTATCTATTTTAGCCACCTGGAAAGGAACTGGTTGGGCCAAGCAATCTGTCTCCACTCTTGCCCTGCTCGATGGGGACAGACAGACACCTGGGGAAGGCAGATTGAATCTTCCGTTTAAACGGGCTACACACCTGTCTGTGGCGTTTTCACAGAACCATGGAATGTGCTGGGTTGGAAGGGACCCACAAGGATCATCAAATCGTGCTCTTAGCTCTGCACAGGATAGCCCCAAGAATCACACCATGTGCCGGGTTGGAAGGGACACACAAGGATCATCAAATCGTGCTCTTAGCTCTGCACAGGATAGCCCCAAGAATCACACCATGTGCCTGAGAGCATTGTCCAAATGCTTCTTGAACTCTGTCAGGCTGGTGCTGTGATCATTTCCCTCCCTGGGGAGCCTGTTCCAGTGCTCAACCACCCTCTGGGTGAATAATCTTTCCCTGATATCCAACCAAAACCTCCCCTGACACAACTTCAGGCCATTTCCTCGGGTCCTGTCACTGTCACCACAGAGAAGAGATCAGTGCCTGATAAAAGTGCATAAAAAATTGTGAATGCTTTTAACACCTGGAAGAGCTCGCAAAGGCTCAAGAGGATTCCTTGCCATTGGAATTCTTTATATCAGGGCTGAATGCTTTCCTCGCAGTTTTGCTGCCCTTCAAAGAGGGACCTATTCAGGGCAGTATCCTGCCCTGCAGGGGCCACACAGAGCAGGGCAGGCAGCAGCCTTGGGCCCCCGAGCCTTCCTCACATCCCGCATCACAGGGATGCTGCAGAGGGTGCACACATTTGCCTCTTCTTTTCCATGGCACAAAGATATTGAGGTCAATCACCTTGTAATGCTTGGGGACAAAGCTGCTTGCTTGGCCAAAGCTCTCTGGATCCAATTTTACTCTCTATTACCCCTCTTTTACTCTCTACTGCCCTCCTCCGAGGACAAGCCAACCCAGGACCACCAGTGGCCAGAAGTTAGTAATTTAATTCCATGCAAGGAGCTGGTCAAAGCAGCCAGTGGTTTAATTTTTGCTGGGAGATTAAGAAAAATGAGGAAATGAGGTGGGTTAGTGAAAATCTGAACCCAAGTGGTTTAGCTGGAGAGAATCCCAGCATTGTAAAGTGGCCTCTAAGAGTGCTGGAAATATCCTTATCCCTGCTGCAGATGCTGTCTGACACCGTGTTCATACTACCGCTGGCTGGGACTCACTGACAGCAAGGCTTGTGCAGCCCCAGGCAGCTAGATTTTGACTTACTGCATCTCCATTAGTTTTGCCCCATGTGGGGTTTTCCATGGAGAAATAAGCTCCTTGAGGGGTTGTGCAGAGCACAGGGGTGATGCTGCAGCACTGCAGTGGGAGCTTCACATCTACAAGAAGGTCGCGTTGATTTGGAAAAAAGCCCCACACATGTCATTTACAGGGACATTAAACCCGAGTGGCTGTCTCAGTGCAGAGCTTGAGTGCAAGCAGAGACTGTGGTACCACACAAGGCAATGGGGAGCTCCCAGCCACAGCTCCTGGCACCTGACCACTTCCATCAGCCATTCCAAGCAGGCAAGTTTGCTCATCTCACCTTGTCCTCAGAGAGAAGCTGATGCTGATCAGGTGTGTAATGCTCCCAGGACAGCCCAGTGGGCTGGATCAGGGCTGGATCCCCGCTGGGTGGGTGTCTCCATTCACTGACTGTAATGCATGAATATGCTGGATTGAGCCTTACACATTCTGCTTGATGCTAGAACCAGGCTGCCAGCTGGCCCCTGGGAAGCTGTGTCCTCACAGCGGGAAGGGCTGCTCCAGGTGGTTTGAATTCCCTTGAGCAGGAAGTGACAAGAGATCTGGTAATGCGGACCCACCTTGGTGCAGCCCATGCTGTCTGTGCAGCAGGTCCAGCAGGTGGTCTGCCCATATTTGATGGGAATGCTGAAGGGCACGGGAGGTTTCCTCTGCAAAATGCCCAGTTCTCATGGAAGCACACTGATCAGGAGGAAACACACTAGAAACTCCACATACAAAAAATCCCTGGAGTGGAGAAACCCTCCTGTTACGTGCTGAGACCTTTTCTATCTTGACAGCTTGGCTGTTATCCTGCGTCACGTGTCCGTTTGCTGATAGCACATGATGACACAGCTCCATGTCGAGCTGAGGGCAGCTGGCGTTGCAGGTGGCTGTACCCATGGCAGGAGAGTTACAGCCAGCTACAAGGAACTGCACAGGCCTGCTGGATTCCCCAACAACAAGTCCATACCGATGGATTAGCTGTCTATGGAGACAGTTGGTAGCATTTCATCACCCCTTCACACCCCATTGATAAAAGAACTCCTGGTATGAAGGGTGGCCGAGAAACCGCTTTGCTCCTCTCCGCTCCCAGGACAGCTGAAGCTGTCCCCAGCCGACCTGGGGACCCTTAGCCTTTGTATTGTCCACCCAAACCGAGCATCCCCAGTGCAGTTAATCACTGCAAGCGTCGGGGCAGGAGGCAGCCGAGGCCACTGAAGCCCAGCACAGTTCGCTGACCCTGGGAAGGAATGCAGCTGACTCACACCACGGGAATCTGACCTCCATGGCGGCTGTGCAACTGGCTGAGATCATGGATATCCATCCATGTCCTGGCACTGTGGCTCCCGGCAGAGCTGCAAACAGCACCGTGCACCCTTGTGGGTCATCGTGGGTCCAGCCTCTCACCTCACCACAGTGATGTTCTCCAGGCATCCCAGTGTGCGCTGCACATCCTGACACAGTGCCCGCTTCCCTGTCCCTGTCCCTGCTCGGGAGCATGGGCAGCAGTCCTGGCTCTCTCTAGCATGATATTTCCAGCTAGGAAATGCTCTGAGTGTGCCAGCTCTGCTGCCTCTGATTCTCCTCCAAGTGACCCACAGGGTACTGTTAGAGCTGCTGTTATGGTGATTTTTATTTAAATCAATACCTTCCGTGTTATCCCTGAAGCGCTCACTACTAATAACCTCTCATCCTCTCAGCATGCCTTCAGTGGCGGTCAGCTTTGCTTTGCTCTGCGCAGAGCTACGAGCTCTCAGCACTTGTTTGCAGCTCCCCCTCTGCCCATGCCTCCTGGGAGAGAGGCTGCTCCCACCCCGGGTGCAATTCAACCCCAGCAGCAGTCACAAACACCTATGGGACTCCCAGCTAGTTAGTTAGGTAGTTAGGTTTACAGACATTGTGATGGGAGGAGAAAGCCCCGAAAAATCTCATTTCCAAAGACTTCTTTTTAAGTGCCAGCCCCATGTGGGAGCTGATAAGGCAAATCCCATAGTGTTTGGGTTGAATAGCAGGTTTCAGGTCCAGCATGTGGCTTTTGAATCCCAACATTTATCATTACTGTTGCTGGAGAGAGCAGGGGTTTCTCCGACTGGAGTGCAGAGCATGGAAGAAGTCTGGGTCACTTGGTCACCTACACCAGGAAAAAGAGGCAGGAGAACCCTTCGTGCTCTGATGCAGTCCTGCTAACCACACACGGCACAAAGAAACACCCTGACTTACCAGCATCTCCAAATTACAATAATAAATCCTTACCCATTTAATCTGAGCACATGTAAGTCCTTTTCTACCAGAGATGAAATCCTCGGGTACAAGCACGACTCAGCCTGACAACCACAGGGTGACAATCCTGGGGCTGGGGATCTGCCAGGGTGAGGCACTGTCCTGAGGTGACCAGACATGGATCCCCCATGGGCACATGCTGCAAATCCAATCCTCACTGCCAAGCACTGTGCCAGGAGTGCTGCAGACCCTTGTGGGAACGGCCCCCCAGAATAAAGCACCAGCCACCATCACACTTCCTCTGTCTTCTCTGGCACCCTTCCCCAAATCCCTCCCCGACAGCTCCCCCCAGGCTGCAAAAGCCAAAACCAACAGTGGGAAAAAGTGAGGTGTAAACCCATCGTTCTGATGGCAGATGGGCAGATTATGGATTTCCCATGTCAAAATAATGGATCAAAGCTCGTGCTGCCACCCTGGCTCCAGAAGGGCACTGCTGCTCCTGCCCATGGTTTATGTTCGATGAAACTGAGTTAGTAGCATTTTATCTGTCAATTAGGAACCATGAAACAGTTATTAAATAGAGTCAGAGCCCTCCTTGCTGCTCTCCTGGGCAGTGCAGGAGACACATAACAGCCTGTAATGAAGCATTAAGCAGGAGCAGTTTTGTTTCTGATAGGATTGGAAATGATAAGCCAGTGAGGCATGGCCGGATAGGGGGAGCAGGTCCCCGCCTCAGAGGACACATATCAACAGCTGCTATGGGGAAGTTCAAGGCTGAAATTTCTGCCCCTGCCCCAAATAAAGTCTCTGTAGGACTGCCATCAAGCTGCATCTGCCTGATGGGGGAAAAGCAAGGGCCTGAATTTAATTATCTGCTTTTCCTGATGCGGCCCTAGATGATTACCATGGAGGCAGGAAGGCCTTCAGTTGTGAACAGCAGTGTTATCCCAGCCCCAAGGAGAAAAAAGGCTGATTAAAACAAGTTTTAAGAGACAGGGACTGGGCTGCTCATGGCAAGGGAGATAACACAGGCACGATCCACTTCTGGAGGTCATCAGAGTCCAGGGAACGTTGTCACTGCCCTCCCTGTGCAGATGCAGATGCCCTATGGCACCTTTCAGTATGTCCAGGCAAGGTTAGGATGTCTACTTGACCTCAGGAACTTTATGGCCGGGATTTGACACAGGGAAAGGCCACATTCTGGCCAGAGTGATGGTAGTCCTGCACAGAGAGAGACACTCCAGGGATGGGAAGCATGGAAAGGGGCAGAGGTTCACAGTTCCAGCGCCAATGGACACATTTACCTGTCTCCTTCCCACCCTCACGTCTCAGGGTTTGGTAAGCCCTTGCTCTGCCCTATTAGCTCTGCAGCGACACCAGCCTCAGGTGGTTCAGAATGGCATTTTCTCACCCACCCAGAGACCAGAGACCCACCACCTCCCCAGCCACTGCAGGCAGGGCCTGATTGCACCAAGGGACCCCCCAAATGGGTACAAAGCAAACTGTCCTATCAGCACCTTGCCCTGGGGAACACCACAGATCTGGCTATGCCAAAGGCTTTCAGACATCTGTGGCTGCCTTGCAGCCTGTTTGTTCACAACAGAAACAGGACAACAACAGCAGGGGGATTTTTGCTTCTGGTGATCTGGTGATTTTAAATGATAGGTTGAGCTTTCTGTGCTTTTCTTTTTGGAGCTCCCTCTGATTTAATTAAAAACCTCACCAAACCAAAATAAAATGAGAAAAATCTTGAACACAAGTGCTTAACTCCCTAACAGTACAGAACAAAAATTTTCATCTGGCTCTGACTTTCAGGGCATTTTTCCAAAGTTGCCAGTGAACAGCAAATCCCATTCACTTCTTTCTGGGAAAACTGCTTAGGAATCTGAAGATTAGCATCTCCCAGTGCAATGAGGGCTCCTGCTAGCTCCTTCTCCAATTGCCATCCTCCAGAGAGCAGGAGGGAAGTACACTGTGGTGCTAGGCTGGCTCACTACAAACCTGCACCATCCACCCCTCTCTTTCCAGGGACTTTTCAGAGTTTCAGTGTTTGCAAGACACTCAGGGACTCCTGGACAGGCTGCACCATGACATCACTCTGTCCTGAGTCCTGCCATCACACTATTATCCTGGCCAGGCCAAGCCCTGTCCTTCCCTTCCAGCCGCGAAGAATGAGAGGGAGACCTGACCCCGGCAGAGATCTGAGCTCTCCCTGCACGGAAAAATGTAGCTACAGTAACAAACTGCTCAGAGCTGCAAGGCAGTGATGGACAGGTTTCAGCAAGGCAGATGGGAAGGTTGCTGGTGGATAGGATGTTGTGAGAGGAGTATGGAGGGTACAGTGATGGACACACTTCCTTAGGGAAAGAGCCTCCTCACACATCCCCTGTCCTGCTGCACGCCCATGCCATGGGCACGTTGTACCAGCGTGAGGCTCTCCAAACTTCACAAACAGACACAGACTTGCTGGGTATTCACTGCTGCCAAGCCATCTCCAACACCTTCACCTCGCCAGGACAAAGGAAATGCTGAAGCACTTGTGCTGTCTCTCCAACCTGTCTGCAGAATAAAAGTGGGGAAGAACTTGAAATGGCAGGAGAAGCAACATCTGCTGCAAAAGCATAGGAACCCAGGAGACAGGAAAGGCAGAGACCTGTGCCTGCGCAGACCAGGCCCTCTGAACTGCAAGCTGCTTCCTTGAGACAATGCTACCTTGGCCCCTTCCAGTCCATTGGGATGGAGCGGTGCCCAGAGCACGATTTCCATCTCTGCAACATGGTGGGATGCCCATGGCTGGAGGCAGAAGGGAAGCCCGGTATCACTCAGGCTGAATTTCATTCCAGCTCCCACTGGGAGCTGTGTGCAAGCCCCTGGAGTGGTTCAGTACCACTGGAGCTGTCACACACAGCTGGGCTGGGCTGCAGAAGGAAAGATGCAGCAGGGACAAAAGAAATTGGAATCCCTGCTTGTTCTGAGTATATGATGAGAGGTTTTCAGCTCCCTTTGCACCCTGACTGTGCCTGCAAGGTGGCCAGGATACAAGGCCACTGTGGGTTGCTGAAGAGAGGCACATCTGTATCCAGTACACCAATGTCAGAACAGGGGATAAGGAGCATCCCAAGTGGTTCTCCCTACTCTGTCCCTAAGAGGATGCAAAATTAGGGCCAAAGGCAGCCCAGGGTCCTTACAAAACACTTACCACCCTCACCTGGCTGGGAACCTTGGACTTTGCAGCCCTGCAGTGGTAGGATGTTTCCTGCACTGCTCCTCTTCAGAACAGAAATAGAGGTCCCAGGTGCTCCTCAGAGATGAGTATTTGCTTTTGGAAAGCAGCCAAATGGCTAAACCAGGCTGGAGCCTAGGGCTGGTGCCACAGAGCTGATCAGCCAAGAGACAAACCCGGAGAGATGATAGGGGCAGAAGACCTGGGGGGCTCTTTGCAGCAGTGGTGAAAAGGCTCTGCAAATGCCTCTATCCTAGTGTGAGCATGCTCCAGCTGGCAAGGGGGGCTGCAGCCTGACCTGCTGTCCCTGCCCGCTTCATACCCAGAAGGGATTCTGGGACTGAGGGGAGGGAAGGTGGGCAACCCCTCCTCCTGCACCTCCCTGGCTTCCCTGAAATTTGCCCTAGAACAAACTCTCAGGGATTAGCACCAGCCACATCCTGGTGAGAACAATATTAAGGGATTATGAGATTAGAAATACCATTTATGCCTAGAGGAATAACTCTAATTCTTATCTGATTGTCTACAGATGTCAGCAATCAAAGCGCCTCTTTCATGCAAAGCAGGGAGCGCTGTCGGGGTGGTAGGTGAACACAACTTGGCCCCCTCCTAGCACAAGGAGCCAGCTTCTCCTGCTGATACGTGCCCCAGATCGTGTTTGGCAGCAGCTGCTGGCGTGTCAGTTCCTTTGTGGGGAAAAGCTGCTCAGCAGGAGCCCTGTGCTGGGGCTGCATCCCCCTCCCCTTGTGTATCTGCTGGGTTGCCCACTCAGGATAAGCTCAGCTGTGCCTGCTGCTTGCAGGGTGCTGGTGGAGAGCCTGGGGCAGCGGGTGCTGCTTTGACCACAAGCAACATCACTCTGAAACTCCAGCTGCAAGCTCATCACAGCCCATTTGCCACCAGCTCCTCCTGCCTGGGGCTGTGTCTCCATGAACAATGTCACCACTATGATGTGCAGGGTGCATGGCCCCCCGAGTGATGCAAGGCTTTTCCTGCTCCTGGAGAGTCAGATAGCTTTAAACGGAGACAACCGAACCAGGTCTGACCCCAAACCTGTGTGCTGCCCCACTGTACTCTCAGTGTCTGCCTCACACCCAGTTTGAGGGGCTGGGACTGCTGGGTCTGGAGCATCACTGGCTTTGTGGCACAACTGCTCCTGGGCTGGCGAAGCACTTTGTGCCAGCTCGCCTGGGGAGGCAGCTCGTAATGGGATGGCCTGGGAGGCTCTGCCTGGCCATTAAGGAAGGTAAGTGCTTCTGGGCATGCTGTGCCAAGCTCCTGTCTGCACCGCTGGAGGCAGAGCTCATGCCGTTTGATGGCACATTATCTCCATTCGGCTCCTCATCAAAAGCTCTCCGTCAATCCCTCCTTCGAAGGAGGGCTGTGAGAGCTTTCTGTCCTTCATGCTAATGCTTACCTGAGTATCTCCATCCTATCTCTGTTCTTCCTTCCCTTTCTCAGACCTGAGCCATCTCATCCCATTTTGTCCCATTTTCTTTTTCTGCCTTGCCCTTTGCCTTGCAGACACCCCAGCACTGATGCAACATCTGTCTCCTTCCAGTCAGGAGCAGGGCACACAAAAAGCCAAGGCACCATGGAGCTGGGATGGAGAAGGGTGAGGAGCACCCTAACTGGGGACGTGCAGCATCCTCCGAACACCCCACATCCTCCTGTGCTATAGGTTTTCCCTCGCAGCCCTGATCCGCACCGCCAAACACCTGAGCCACATTATCCGATGAAAGAAACAGCAGCCGCGCAGCTAAATCTGCAAGACAGGGATATGCGCCTTCCTTAAGTCACTGACTTGAAGGCCATGGGAGAAAATTAGTTCATCTCACCTGACCTCCTGGGTTGCACAGGCCATTACGTCCCTCCATTACCCCTCTATTGAGCCCAATAACTCGTGTTTGACGGAACAATCTTTCAGCAAGGCAGCCAGCCTTGCTCTGCAGATAACAAGCGACAGAGGAGCCGACACGGCTTTTGGCAGTCTGTTCCGATGCTTAATCATTTTTTCTATTAAAAATATGAGCCTCATTTCTAATTCAAACGTGGTTGTGGCTCAGCTTCCAGTTATTGGCTCTAGTTATGCCTTTGCTTGCTGGTTTAGTACCCAGTATCTTCTCTGCTAGGAGGCAATTACCAAAAGGAGTCAAGGCATCTTTCCAGCTTCCCTTGAAGTCACTGAACAAACTATTTTAAGTCTTTCTCCTTTTGGCAGCTCCCCCATGTCCCTTCACATCCTTTTTTACTCCCCTGTTTTCCCAGGGTCTTTCTCAAATAACTTCTTTGATAACATCACAGGAACTAAGCAAGGACCTAATATTGTCTTTGTTGTACATATGCAGCACTTGGCACAGCTGGCTCAGTCTTGGATCCAAGAGTCCCCCTTTCGGCCAGCCTGTCCCAGCACAAACTCACAGTTTGGGGCACCTCCATCCTGGCACCCTCCTGCAGGAGCTGTCTTCTGTGCTCTCTGCAATTTTGCTTTCTTCATCATAATTAAGCCCTGGAGGTGTGTGGTAGCACAGCCCTCACACTGCCACCATTCCTGGGCAACTGCTCTGCTCACTCCTAGTGGAAATCATCCCCGAGTTTTGCCAAGAGACAGGGAAGTGGGAGAAGGGAATGCCACAAAATGATGCTTGCAATGACTGTGTCTCACAGTGACTTTGTGAGCTTTTTAATGCCCACAAAAAAGCCCACTGCTCTTCTCCACTTCTGGACAAAACCCTCGATGGGCTGACACAGCAGTCCTCACGCCACCATGGTAAAATTCACATCCATGAACACTCCTTTGGCAGGTAAGAAAGCACGTGGTGCTTCCCCTCCTGAGCCTTCGAGGGCAATGGGAGCGTTGCTGGTGTGGTTATGCCGCTCCAGCAAAACAAGTGGGGTTTGCAAAGGCCATGTATCACCACTGACACTCGCAGCAAGGAACAGCCTGGTGCTCCTGCACAGAACAACCCAGCAGTGTAATCACCTGCTTTGCATTGATGTGAACAGCAGGAGTGCCCACAGTACGAGCTCCTCCCTCCATGCCCTTTCCTCCAGGAATGTAGGGGTTTCTGATTTTGGACCTTAACTGCCCACTTAAGTCCAATGCTTTGGGTCAGCTGGAGACAGGGGAATTCCTTTCTCCCAAGAATTCACGACTCTAGGAGCAGAAGAAAGCAGAAGCAAACCCCCATGCTGGGCAGGAGAGGGAGGAGGGATGGGAGGAAGGGCTGGATGAGGAGGCTGTGGCAGAAAGGGGAGGGTGCCCATGGCTGACACATCCAGGCTGGCTGCCTGTGAGCTGTCCCACTCCACGGTACGATGCAGAAGCATGCAGAACTGTGTGTCAGAGAGTGATGCTGCCCTGGGGTGGGCTGCAGTGCGTGCGAATCCTGGCATTTGGGGTGTCTAACCCAACACACCCCATTTGAGAAGGCTTGTAGGATGAGGATGGTACTGAATCATCACACAGGTTTTTAAGCCAAACTCTGTGGCTTCAGAAAATTCCTCCCCAGTCTGAGCCTGAATTTCCCCTTCTGCCTTTTCCTTTAGACTCCAACATCTCTGTTTACCACCAGGCTGGGAGAGGAAAGGGAGGTGGCACAGGCTGTCCTGTATCCCCAGTGCAGCACTGGAGTCAATGTCCCTGGGTTCCAGTGAGGGCAAGAAAGAAAGAGGAGGAAGTGGCTGGTGAGGCCAAAGAGCCTTTTCAGAGGGCAGCTGCACCTGGCTGGCAACTCAGGGACCTCAGGCACAGAGGGAAAGGGAGGCAGCTTGAGTCCATATGGAGAGAACAGGGATGAACTCTGCACTGGAGGGCTGAGCAATTATACCCCCAAAAAAGTGAATGGCACCACATCAACTGCAAAGACATCAAGAGATGACAAATTCCAGCTCATCCACCATACATAAAACAGATTTCACAGATCCCTGGCTCCAGCCTGCTGGAAGCAGGCACTGGCTCAGACCAACACAGGTTGCACAGCATCCAGAGAGCAGCCAAAAGGCAGAGAGCTGCTTGCAACCCTCTGCTTCCTTCCTTGACCAAGAGGACAGGATGCATCCATGACATGTGACAAATCACACCATGCAAGGCTGCTCCTCACGGAACATGTGGAGTTGGGGTGTGCTCAGTACAAAGCTACTCACACTGTCTAGCTCTGGAGAGGAAAAACATCCAGGGTTGGGAATGCTCGAGACAAGACAGCCCAACATGAGCAAAAATGCAGCACCAAGGTCTGAGCTACAGCTCCAAACCTCCTCATGGTTTCTTGGGATGGACCCATTGAGTGATCCTGTCTTCTAGAGGTCAACCTACTCTTCCTACACATCCAAACTCAGCCACACAGGACATCGAGTTTCCCTGTGAACCCGACTCTGGTCCAGTCATGGTTTTGTGATCATTCTCCTCCACATCTCCCATCTGAGGCAAAAGCAGCGCTGGGGAGCCACTGCTGGTCCCTGCCGACACAAGGTTCTGTGCACACACTGCTGGGCTCTGCTCCTCATGTCCCCAGAGCAAGACCAAATTTCCCCATGCTGCGTGGCACATCGGCGTATCTTTGCTCACTTGCTTTTGGTGAACGCCCTTCTCCCTCCCCTGCATCACCAGCAGCCAGGCTGCCCAGGCTGGTACCCTGTGAGCTGGTGGACAGAGGGGCACACAGCCTGATGCTACCCACACTCAGCAGGCTGTGTATGGCTGCTGTCAGTGCAGAGAAGACCATCCTGGAGAGAAAACAAGCAGCCGTCACCCTAGGGATGGTATCATAAACCATTTTAATAAGGCACTTTTCTCCCCCTCCCCACCATCCTAACTCATGCGAACACTGCCTTGTTCAGTTGGCAGCAAACGATAAAGACCCCCAGGGAGCACAGGAGGGGGAGAAAAGGGACATCTGTTTAGAGCATTTCTACTGCATGGCTCTCCCAGGCTATTTCTATCTCTTCTTGTCAAAATTTATCAACTGCGTAATTGTTTAAACAGCATTAAAGTGCTTGGAGCAAGAGCAACTGGAAATTGTCCTGCAGTTGCCTCTGGTACTAATGCTGACAGCTCAGGAAGGGACTGGAGAGAGAAGGGATCCACTGGGCATGGGAACCCTCTGACTCCTCTTCCGGGGGGGAACACAACCCTGTCCTGCTGACAGAAGGGAAATAATCTCACTTTATCCTGGTGCCCTTCCCTGCTTTCCAGGCCCAAAGCTCTGCTCCTTCTCCTCTGCTCCCTGTCCTGACCTGCTGTTAGCACACATTTAGTCTGCTAAATTATTTACAGCAGACACAGTGGCTCGGGAAACCACAGCTAATGACAATGTCTTTCACGCTGAAGTACCCTGGACCTTGTCCTGACCCTGCTCAGCCCTTGGCTGGCACCTCATTGCCTGCCTGGGCTCCACCGTCATTCCCAGCCACCTCCAGAAGTTTCAGAGAGAGATGGAAAAGCTTTGGATATTGGGAAAAGATGTGACTTTGCTGCTGCCTGCCATCTCCTCTCCTTCAGACAAAAGGGATGTGGCCACAGAGGATCTCCACTGTGGGGTCTTCCCATCCCTGGTAACACTGCCTGGCCTGGGTCCCTGCAAGTACGGGCACATGTGGGCAGTGACAGGCAAGAGTTACACCCTGTGCTGGTGACATTGGTGGGGTTTCTTCTTCCAGCACTTTCTGGGAAGCAAGCAGTGATCTTATGTAAGCACCAGAGGCATTTGGAGCTGTGGTGGAGAAAAGAAAACAGCATTCACATGTGGAGCACCCACCCCTTTGCTCATTGTCCTGTGGCTGCAGTGACAGAAGGTGGCTGTATCCCGGCCTGTTCCTCCCCTCCCAGGACCCTGGAAGCTGGGGACGCATTGCTGGTGGGCGGCAGGAAGCTTGCACCCAATATTTTGACAAGGGGCACTTAGGAGCAGCTCAGATAAAATCCTTCCCGGAGCTGAGGCCAGTGCAAACAGAGAACCAGTGTGTGTCCCCTCTAGTCCCCAGAGCAGTCACAGTCCCCATCCATGGCCACCATCCCAGCCAAGGAGGGTCTGTCTTCTCAGCCCTAGGCATCTCTAATTCCTGGCACTGCAGAGCAAGGGCTGTGGGAAGCTGTTTAGACTGGAGTTGGGGTTCTTTAATCATGGAGCTGTTTTTGTCACGTTAGGCCGGATAAACAAATCTCAGGAGAGCAGAAGGAGGCTGTGCTGCCATCCACCCAGGACATGGGATGTTGGTGCTGCATGCAGCCTTCAGTATTTGTGCTAGGCAAGGATGGGGAGGGTTTTCCAGGAAGCTGCCAAGCCCCAAAGTCGTTTATCCTTTTCTCCTCCAGCCCAGCAGCTGGAGCCAGGCTCTCTCTCAGTCCTATCCCATCAGCTTACTCCCAGCCCAGCTGCAGGAGAGGATGCACAGGGAGCCTCTGGAGCTCATTTCACACAAAGGTCCAAAGCTCAGGATCCCACAGTCACTGAGAGGGTTCTTGCACCTTAAGCAGCCTCTCTCTGATAGACACTTCATCCCTGGCTCTGGCTGGCCACTGGTAACCCTGGAACTCTGCCACTGGAGGAGGCTGGCAAGGGAGTGACCACCTCCTCCCCTTCTCAGTGCCCTCGTGCTGCATGATGCTCCTGCCATGATTGATTCTGGTGGAGCATGAGCTCTCCATAGCACCCAACACAGCACGGGCTCCTCGGTCAGTGTAGGGCTATATCCCTTCAGGTACTGGCTGGTCACACTGGCCACCTCCTGAGCATGCTCTTCCCTCAGACAGCACTGGCAAGGCTAAGGCAGAGCTGCTGGTGCTGCTGTCCCGAGCCGCGGCTACTCACAAATGCCCCGTGACGCTCCGCTGGCCCCACCACCGCGCGCTCCTTGCTGTCCTCAACTCCCCTGCGGGGAACGGGGGAGCCGTAAGGACGGCAGAGGGGATATTTTTTATTGTTTCTGACACCGGCTGCCCCACATTATCATGTTTAACGTAGTGAGCCAAGGAAGCATCACTCTGCTATGCTGCAGCTGGGCTGGCTGCCCAGCGCGGCGAGCGAAGGCGGCGAGGAGCAGCGGGGCGCGGGTGCGGGTGTGAGCACACGGGGGCCACGGGGCACGGCTTCCTTCAGCCCTCCCCGCCGCGGCACGCAGCCCGCAGCCCCCCGAACGGGGCGGGAGGGTCGCCTGTTTGTTTTTCTAGTCCGGCTCCTAATTCGATTAGGACTAATTGCATTTGAGAGCGTGGTGGGGTTTTTGGGTGGGTTTTTTTTGGCTTTCTCCTTAAAGATCCGGGATAATAATTTGCATACTGTTACCCGGTACGCATTTCCAGCTCTCAGCTGGGCCAAGACCCGAAATCTGGTCGCAGGAAGCACAGCTCGTCCATTGAATTTTCCCAGCCATGAAAAAACTGCACAACATGGGAAAGCAGCGACTGGAGAGCCTTGTGAAATACAGCCGAATTTCAGTGAACGAAGCATACCTGCAAGCTTGTCGACATTCCCTTTCTGTGGCTCTCAGGAATCGGGGGGTGATGCCTGGCTGTGAGTCACCCCAGGAACACTGCACCGACCCAGCCCTCGGCACTGCAGGCACATGGAGGGGGGAAACCCCCTCCATAGTGATGAACCCAACAGCTCTGGGATGCATCTCCTGATTCTGGAATATCAGCTATCAATTAAATTTATTAGCTCCACCCTTGCCGTAGGTTTGGTCCATGTCAATGTAGTCCCGCCTCAAGAAGGGCTTGGGCACAGCCTTGGGGTTGCCCTCATGTAGGACTATCCCCAGGGGGCAGGAGCATACTGGGAGGGTGAGAGGGATGAATCCAAGGGATGGGTGCTGTTCCCTGCCAGCTGGCTCTGATGCCAGGGAATGGTCGCAGTCATGTTTAACTTGTTGATCCTGAAATAGCCTAAGTTTACATGGCCACGGGAATGGATTGGAAGAGTTCAGAGGGGAAAAATCCATCAAAAGGGCTTAAAAAAAACCAAAAAAACAACCAAGCTCTACATCACAGATCGCTGGACGTGAGCAAGGAACTATCTGCATACACTGACCCCAAGCCCATGCTTCTCGCTCAGCATCCAGGCAGGAGCACCAGCCTGACCAGAGGCACCCTGATCCGAGGCAGAGGCAACTTCACCACTGGCTGCCAGAGCCGGCCAAACTTCTGTTCGCCCAAGCTAGCACATCATCAGTGCCCTTCTGCAGTTTTTTCCACCCAACACCAACCCACGGAAGCAGGCGGGCACACACCAGTCTCTGGCACTGCCTTCCTCCACTCTGTAGCCAGGGCCCACCACAGGATGCTCACGCCTGCCCTGGTGGAGCCAGAGGTGCACGTCTTACACAGAGAGGTCACTACCTCCTTGTTTTGCTTCTTTATTTTGGAAAGGTGAAACAGAAAAAATGTTTTAAAAATAACAACAAAAAATAGATGCAGACTAGTAGTACAACCCTCTGGTTGCAGCTGGAGCCCAGCTGGGAGAAAGAAGACTTCTAAGGCAGAGAAAAGGGAGGCTCTGATTATTTATTAGTGGCCGATGTTTGATTGCTTGCTAATCAGTCCGGAGAACACTCAGGCTCTCCTGGCCTCCCTGCTCACATGTGGTTCCTGTTGCTTTGCCCCTTTACCCCTCCCTCTCTCTGGTTTTGCTTTGTTTGTTTTTCTGTTAATTTGGTTGTTTTTTCCATGTCATTTTCCGTCAAACCGCATGTTTTTTCCTCTTTCTCTCGCCAGCCGCTGCAGTGACAGACATGGAGGAAGCAGACCAGCCTGGGACTGCTTGTACTCTGCCAGTCCCTTTCCCACACCCATGGCCTGGGAGGCAGCAATGCCCGTGGGGCAGGGCTGGGGCTGGCACCAGGCTACAAGACCCTAGGCCACCACTGCGACATGGAAGATGACTCCACTGCCTGCATCCCAATCCGTGCCCCTGCTGCTGGAGGGGATGCTGCTGTGCTTCCTCTCCCATAGAGACTCCATCCCTGCTTGCACTCCATCCCATCAGGCAGCAGCCTTTTTGGGCAGCAGGATGAACGATGAGGGTCAGATGCGTGTCCGCCAGGGCTTGGGCATCCCCAAAGCAGGACAGAAGGGCAAAGGGGCAGAGGTGCTTGGCCGGGATGGAGATAAGCAGGTTAGAAAGGGACGGAGGGATGGGAGTGGAAGGAGGGTGCCTGCCCTGGCTGCCTCCCTCCCGCCCTCCCTTCCTTGCACACGAGGCCTCCCCACTCCCATGTGCACTCTCCGGCTTCTGGCAGCCTTTCCGACGCGCGTTTCCACTCCTCTCTGGCCCATTAGCAGTATTTTTATAACATTCTGTAACGCACAGAGCTGTGTGCCAAACCTCAAGAGTGCATTATTTCCCAACGTCATTGTTATATCCACCCCCGGGCCCTCCGGCTGCGCGTTTCCAAATGCGGAGCTGTGGCTTGTGGGGGCAGCCAGGAGCCCGACACCACGGTCCTGTTACCCAGAGCCTTGCCCTCCCTCCTGGCCTGCTCCTGGTGCTCAGCCCTGGGCTCAGGCCAGGGATGCCTGGTGTGTAAAAAGACCTGGACCCATCTCCTGCCTCTGGCCACACATGGGCATCTGCTGCTCTCAGGCTGCAGGGCAGGTGATCACTGGAGATAAACACCTGGTTGCTCTCCTGTGCTCCACCTCACACTCACCTGCCTGAAAAAAGGGGCAGACCAACAGATCACTGCTCAAAGTGCCCTGCAAGAGGTTTCCCCTGGAGAAGTGCCAGCTTCCCCCAAGCCAGTTTGTGCTGAGGAGGATTCATGCCTTGTAGGTGGCTGATCTGGGACCTTGAGCGATAGACAAGCCTGAGGGCCCTTCCTTCTCGCGATCCCTGGATGCACACTGTCCCACTGCATGTGCACCAGTGTCCCCATTTCTGCAGTGGGAGAGACAGCCCTGCTACCCCCAGCCTCTGCAGGGCGCTGCTGGGCTCCCAGCCACATCCCCCATCACGAGGACCTGCGTGTCAAACCCATCTCAAGGACCAGATGAGCTACCTGTGCCGTCCCTCCCGCCTGCTGAAGCACACTGATGAGACACCTTCACATCCTTGTGCCTGCGCCATTATGTAGCATCCTAGCCCCTTCGGCATGAAATCCCCACCCCAGATACCCTCTTGTCCCTCCACAGCCATTGGCATATCCAACCAAAGCCCCCTGGTCCTTGTGGGCCAGAGCCATAACACCACTGAGAGTGGCCCAAACACAGTCCAAACCCGGTGCCGAAGCTTCCCAGTCCCTTCCAGGAGCTCCCCCTTTCAGCACAATCCGATCCCCTGTAGCTATTTCCTAAGCTGTGTTCCAATCCTCATACTAATTCACATTTTCTCTGGTTTAACTCATAATTTCCCATGTGGCGTCATAGCAAATACTTCACTGAAGGCAAGACAGATTACACTGACCACATTTCTGGGCTTAGAAAACCGGTTCCCTTATCAAAGAGAGCTATCAGGTTAATCTGCTGTGATATATCCCTGGCAAGCCCCCCTTGTGTTTTTTTCCCATTTTTCCATTTGTCTCCACGTCTTTAATTGCTCCCCCTTCGAAGTGCACCCCGCGGCCCCACTGTGCTGTGGGGTCAGGCTGTCTGATCAGGACTTTTCCTTCTCTCAGGCACAGGAGACACGTTGCACTGGGCATCACCACTGACCTCTCAGCTGCTAATGAGCCTTGCTAACGAACAGATGTCCTCACACGGGGATGAGGTGCTCCCCAAGCCTTCAGTGCCTTGTCTTCTTTGAAGGTGCCTCCACAACAGCGGATCATCTCCACGTTTCATGCTCCCTCCTCTCCCTTAGCCTGTGCTGCCCTTGCTCTCAGCATCACCGCTCAGACCTGGCAGGGTTATTTGGTATCGGGCTCTGCCGAGCTTACTTTTAATCTCTCCTGAAACTTGTCTGCAGAACCAGCTCTGCTCTTCTCTCCTCGTTTGCTCTGTATTTATATGGCTAACCTCCTTTTCATTTCCTCTGCAAGGTCTTGCTCAGCTTGACTTCTGGCAGGTCTCCCTTTATCCCTGTGCTTGCTGACCCCCACGCCAGAGCTTGCTCTGCTAATTGACACCCTTTCCTGGTCCTCGACCCTTCTCTGCTCCCTCTCCACATCCTTCCTCTGGTGTTGCATGCTCGGGAGCACTCCTGCCTTGCCTGGGGGGCACATCCCAGGTACTACCATTTATTTAATGAGATCCCCAGCACTTTTCCACATGCAGCTCCAGCCCCTCACTCTCACTGCAGTCATCTTTCTTGTTGCCCCAGTAAAAGAGAAAAATGCAGGCACAGGCCTGTTTTCATTTAATTTCTCATGCAATTGAAATGAAACGAGTCCAAGATCCCTCAAATCCCAGGTTTGGGCTCCCAATGCACTCAGCAGCAGCAGCGATGCTACCACAGGGCCATGCTGCAAACCTCCCACGAGTCACCCATCTCCATCTACACACCCAAGCCTGTCTCCATTCCCTCCTGGGATGCTCCCAAACCCACTCCTACATTTGAGTCCATGCAACTCCAGGGAATCAATCATGCCCAGCAGAGCCAGGACACTTGGGGTGGGGTGGGGAAGGCAGGGGCTGGGGATGCCGTGCTGGGAAAAGAAACCTCATGGAGAACATTAAATTACAATCTAGTCAATTAAATTAACTACCACTAAAAGCGTCTCACCTGATTAGTTCCTTGCACAGTTAATTGTGTTAACAACCCCAGACATGCGTTTATTTATTTGTCACCCTTTCTCTTGGGGCTGGTGGCCCCAGCAGTGTCCGACTAAGTTCCTCAGCTGCCCAGTGCTCTGGGGGCTGTGAGTGTCCAGCAAATGGGAACACATAGGAAACAGCAGGATTTGGGCTCTAACGCTCAACAATTCCCATGGGTCCCTGAGTGGATTGACAGGGATTACTATTAGCGAGGTGCTTAGCAGATGGAAGAGCCATTGCAAAATCACGGCCACAGCTGCAGAGGAGGTGGCTGGAGGCTGCAGACCTCTCCCCACTCCCCCTGTTTCCTGCAGACCTGGGCTGCAGCCCTCTGTGCACTGGCACAGCCCGGGACCTCGCCTTAGATGGGATCTGGTGAGCACATGCCCAAGCAGAGGAGCTGCACAAGCTCCTTGTGCCGCTGCCTGCACTGGACCCAGCTCCTGACTTTTCTGGCTCTGAACTAGCTGTGAACACCTCCTAAGCAGACAATGCAGCTAAAAAGCCCCTGACTCATTTGTTAGGCAGTGGCAGTGGCCTTTTTGCCTGCCGTGCTGCCAACCCCCACATCTGCTCACTGGTTAAACCCTGCCCTATGCTGACTGATTCTCCTCATCTGCTTCTCACATCGCCTTCCAGCTCCTTGCAGCACCCCTTCTCCTCAGCCCACATGCCAGGATCCATCCCACATGACTTTAAATGAGTTGGACACTGAACAACATTGCTAGAATTCCAATCTCTCCTCTAGGCTCAGTGAACCTCTCATGCCTTAGTGTCAGGGCTTACACAGACCCTGCGACCCTCTGTCCCTGGACCATAGCCTAGGATGGAAACACCACTTTGGCTCTGATGCAAGGTGCAGAAGGTGAGCTAAGGAGTAGAGGAAGGCTCTGCTGTGTCTTCCAAACCTTCCAAACACACAGCCGCCTACACGACACATCCCTGGACGGTGGAGCTCCCAGCTGGTGCATCACAGTTACCATCTCGCAGCCAGCTACGCCGGCTGGTGCTCCCAGACACCCACGGCTGCCAGTTGCACACGCCGTGCTGCAAAACACACAGTTGCTATCAGCTGTGCAAACACAGCAGCCCTCAAAACACACAGCTGCTATCAGCTCTCAGCATCATGTGAAATATAGCACAACTCTTATCTCCCCCGCTGAGGCCTGTGAATCGGTGCATCGCACGCCGAAGATGCACAAAATGCTGGGGAACGAGCAGCCGTCCTCCAGCATGCTCGTGCACCCAGGATCCTGCAAACCTGGGGATTACCAACACCTTTTGGCTGCTCCTCTGAAACAACCACACCGCAGCAACCCCAGCAAGGGCTTCTCCTTGCTGACCGCAATCCTCTCTGACAGCCCTTTCCACCTACAGAGATGGTTGTTGTGGCACAAGGCTGGATGGTGAAGCTATATCCCTTCTCAAACTATTCCTGAGGCATCATTTAGTCTACTGGCTCTGATCCACAGCTTGGGGCAGAGGGGCTGATTCCAGGTGGGATCAGTATGCCGTGATGACCTCATACGGTGGTGTGCAGCTGACAGCCCTATGTATGGGAAGTAGAGGGGCTGGCATGGCAGGAGAGGGGGCTGTGAGGAGTCAGTATGGGAGCAGAGACCGTCCCACTCCATGTGACATGCTGGGGTACTCACTTCCCACCCTCAGGTAGGTCTGGTATTTGAGGTGCCAGGAGGAGCCCTCGTAGCAGGAGTACTGGCCGCTCTGCGACAGCTCAACGTTCTTCAGGATCAGGTAGGACCCGTTCAGGTGGGACTCATCGATGTCAGTGCCGTTGACTGTCCAGGTCACGGCTGCATCCCAGTCCATGGAGCCACACTTCATGGTCACGTCCGCACCTACCCGCTCGTATTGGACGTTGCTGTCTATGGGAAGGAAGAGGAGAAAAACAGGTGAGCTTAGAGCCCCTCAGCACAGCTGCCTTGGAAATAACATACTACCATCCCATCCGTGAAGCTGGAGAAGGACTGAGGCACGGACTGACACTGTTGGTGGCCGGGGAAGCCCAAGTTCCCCTACTGTCCCCAGTCATGATTTATTTTAGGCTTAGAGTGGACCTGCTGACAAATACCAGAGGATCAGTATTCATGGACCACCTCCACCCATAGGATGGTTTCCTCTCACCTTTGCTAAGGAGAACATGTCAGGTGTGCAAGTATAACTCACGAGCCAAACACCCCACAGCACGGCCAGGCACACAAGACACTGCCAGTCCTGTATCTAGGTGACTTGCTGCAGGACACAAACCAAACACATGCATCAGAAATTCCCAGCAGAGATACAACAGAGGCCCAGGACTTGTCACCAGCAAACCCCAGGTATTTACTAGCACAGATGGGAAGCAGGTAACTCTCCTTGCAATTGCCTATCCAGGAAACCAGGTAGGAGGATTGCAACCTAACCATGCTGTGCAGTGGAAAGGCACAGCTGCCTGGTGCGTGCAGCGCTGTTTGTCTCCCTGTCTGGGTTTTCTTTTCTTTCCACAATGACATGATGCCTTGCTGAGCTGTTTGATGTAGCAGCTCACGAGTGGGGCAACACAGCTCATTGGGCACCGGCTGCCTAACTGAATTTTCTCAGGTTTCCGGACAGGAGCTGGGGCTGACATTCATTAATGATCCTTAGCAACTGAATATTTCCCGTGTTGCTACACTTGGCTGTGCTGAGCTGCATGTGGCAAGGATAAAACCACGTGAGTGTGTGTGCGTGACAAAGGGTGAAGCAGCATGGGAGGATGAATGGGGATGAGGTTCCTTCAAGGCTTCTTCAAGCCTTTGTGCACAGACAAGGATGGTTCAGTTCTCAAAATTTTCCTGGGCTTCAAAACCACATTTGACAAGGTGCTTTCCAAGGAAAGTAAACAGCCCTGACGCATGGGAAAGTCCTTGCAAGGATTTATAGCAGCTGAAGTCACGAGACCGAAGGTGAAAACAAGCTGTCAAACGTAGCAGTAGAAGATGTCACTGCTGAAGTCTGACGGAGATCCAAGCTGGATCAGATCTGCCCAACACCCTCGTAACTCACAGGTAAAAGGGGTCAGGGCCGAGAGAGAAGACAGAGTGCTGCTGGGGCTTTCAGGGCAGCCAAATCACAGAGGGGTTCCAAAGTGCTGCAGAAGGACATCATGGTACAAACCAGCAGGCAGTAACCCTGTGTTGATAAATGCACAATGGAATGCACGCAGGGAAAATGAAGCCTTGCTTTCCCTACACGCTCGTGGTTCCAAACGTGCCACAGCCTCCACAGAAACCCACCATGGAGTCATCACACTCACCTCCCTGAAAACATCATCTCAGTGGTGACCAAGAGCTCAAACCCTAAACGGAAAGCACTGTAACTCATAAGCCATGAACAAAGCTGTCCCCACGTTGTTTAGGAACACAGCACCACCGGAAGCAGGGCAGAGGAAGGAAACAGGAACAGCTAAGGCTGGAAACAGATCCCACATAAGGATGGTTTAGTAGGCTCAAACCCATCATCCATAAAAGGAGACAACCAAGCAAAGATGTGACAGACGCCTTGGCAATGACGAGTGACATGAAGAGGATAAATAGAGAAGGACAGCTCGCTCTTTCTCCTAATAAAATAAGGCGGAATAAAACAAGCAAAAGAAAGTGGGGTTTTTTGCATGAATTGTGATTAAATTACAGAAATCTAGGTCCATCAGATGCTGTTGATGTCAGCATTGGAGGTGGGAATTGTGAGTAAATGAATTCACAGCAGAAGACATGACCTAAAATACCGAGCTGCCCGGTGAGCCTTGGGAGACTGCAAGCAGCTGATGGTGGAGACAGATGGGAAAAGCACCCCCAGGGCTTCTCCTCTCTTTTCTCCCTCTCCTGATGTCAGCTCCAGGGTCCCATTGACAGGTGGGACCACATGGGCACAATCCAGCCATTCCTCATGTCTAAGCCTACGTCCTGATCCCATCTGCAAAGCTGGCTCTGGATGTGTGCCTGGCAGGTTTCAGCCCTCCTGCAGATGGTCTGCCAGGACACCTGCTTCTGAGAGGAACAGAGCAACTTTGGGGATGTTATCCCTGCTGGGAAAGGGCGTGCTAAGGACAGGGAGAAACTGGTTTGTAGTGAGTAAGATGCTGGTGGGATCATTTCTGACACTAGCCAAGGATGGAGACCTTTGGGAAACTGTGCTGATCAGAAAAGTGTATTTCAAGGGTCTTAAAAAAGCTGGGAGCATGTACTGACAGACAGAAAGAGGGAAGAACATCTAAGATGAAGCATCTGTGTGAGGAGGGGTAGCTGGAATAGGAGCAGACAGACAGACAGACAGAAGTGGAAGAAGACAATGGGTGGATGAATGTGTGTAACCACAGACAGATGGACAGCAGGCTGGATGGGCACAGATGGGATGGAGGAAAGGAGGGATGAAAGGACAATGAATGGGAGTGGTGTTGGGTGGATGGTTGGCTATCTGAATGGCTCTGGAGGTGGACGGATGGTTGGATGATGAATGGATGGACAGACAGATGACTAGGCACATGTGTGAATGGACAAATACAGATATCAGAGTTTCAGTGAAAATTCAAGCATTTTACTCAAGTTCTCCACCAATTTCTTTCATTGCATAGGGTAAAGAGGTTTTTTTTCCCATTTCCTGCTGGCTCACCTGTGACTATTGACCACCCTGTCCTTACACTTGGAATTCTACTTGGCACAGACACTGGAGACACTGCACCACCCACCAGCCTTGCATGGAGAAAGGCTTGGTGCAGCGATGGACCCACAGATCAGCCTCCTTTGCCTGGCTCCTGCGTGCCTGATGCCTATTCCCAGAGAAGGATTGAGATGGGGGAAAGCTCTGGGATGCTCATCTCTGCCTCTCAGGACTGTGGCTGAGAGCTTGTCTGTAACTAGTGGCTGAAAGACTAAGTTGGGAAGCAAAAAGTCACCTTATTTCCTATTTGTCCTTAAATGTGGTGCAAACACTCTGGCATTCATCCAGAAGGGCTGAGGGAGCCATTCCTGGAAGACAGGTCTTTGAAAGCAATGCTCCTTTCCAAGGCAATGATTTAAGGTTCCTGATGAAGGAGAAACCCTAAGCTCAGCTTCAGAGGAGGCGTTTCTCCCAGCAGAGTTTGCTGAGGATCCTACTGGAGCAGAGACAGGTCCTCATGGCCTCCCTTGTCCCAAGCCAGGTGTGGGAGTCCCACCCAACCACGGTGATGTGCAGATGTGTAGCAGCCCCTTTGGGAAGGGGCACCATGGGGACAGCTGCCCTGGAATGCTGGAGCAGCCCTGTCTTGCACTGAGAACACCAGTTCTGCTTTAGGATGGGGATGGGCAGGGGTGACCAGAGCTCTACTGGGACTCTCCACTTGCTGCAGGCTGGGAATGGGCAGGACACCCTCCAGCCCACTCAGTGCTCCACAGCTCCCCTGAACAGGGAGGAAAGGGAGATTTGTCCACATTCCTGGTCACTGGTAACACATGGGATCAACAACCACGGGTGCCTGTGCTGCAGGGCCAGCCCTTTCTGATGACATGGATGGCTGAGGGCTGCAGCTTGGAAGATTTGAGCTGGCCATGGGGGATAATTTATTCTCCTGGACAGTAACAGAGCACTGGGACAGGGACCCACAGAGAGAGGGGATCTTCATCCATGGAGTTTGTCAGGGCTGCGTTGACAAAGCCATGGCTGATCTGGTCTTCTGCTGAGGACAGACCTTTTCCAAGTGGAACACTGGACTAGTCACTTCCAAAGATTCATTCCCAGCAACACAGATGTAATCACTGGCTAGAACTGACACTTCAAGAGGCCACCCTGTCCCTACACCACTCCGCTTCTCCAAAGTATGCTGCCTTCTAGGTCAAGTGACATCACAAGGCTGTGATGTCATCACAGAGGGGCTGTGGTGCTGCACCCAAACAGCAGCATGTCTCTCAGCATCCAAGCCCACCGAGGGCCAAATCCTCTGTCAGGCACAGCACACCTGCCAGGCACAGCATAGCTTAGGACTCGAAGTCCCAGATCTAGGAAGGAGCCAGTGATGATGCATAATGGGGGCAGAAATTACAGCTTCACCCACAGCTCTGCAAAACTGCAGTGGAGGGAAGATGGGATCCCACTGTGTGGGATAAACACACACAGCTTCCAGCAATGAACCTGGGGCAGCGTGGTGAAATGAGCTGTGAGCTGCTTTGCTGCACTAGGAATGATGAGTGACAGCTTGATAGGTTCTGCAAGTGCAACACGGACCAATGGGACAGGAGCCCAGCAGAGGGATGCGGAGGAAAGATGAGACAAAGTAGCTGAGATGCGGGCCGGTGGAAACATACTTGATGCTTCCCAAACCCATCCTGCTGGAAATCCAACAGAAATCTTATCCTTATTTTCCTCCTTAATGAATCTTGACCTACATGAAAACTGGGAGGGAAATAGCACAGGGCAATCCTGCAAAAAGCTGAGGACCGCCCTGGCATGCACTGTGATAGGAAGGAGCGGAACTCCTCTTGGGACCTTCCACCTCCACTCCTCTGCCTGTGCTCCAGATGAGGTTCCCACCCTGCCAGCATGGGCAGCTGCCAGCCATGGCAGGAATGCTGGTGGGCACTGGCATGTGTGCAGCCACGGATGTGGCACTGGGAGTGTGTGCCCAGACGCCTGAGGGGCCACTGGAACAGCGAACAGAGGAAGTGGAGAGGATGGTTTGCATTCCTGGCACCAGTGCTCACCATAGCCCTTCAATGGGGGTCTTTCAGTCAGGGCCTGTGGCAAGACAACATCCAGCAGACACACACAGGGCCAAAACCACCCTTGCTGTCACGGCGATTTGCAGGCAGACTGGGACAAATATTCCCTCTGAGCATTCTGCAGAAATGCACTGCAGGGTTGTGGCTCCTGCAAGCAGAGAGCGAGCAAAAGAAAGGCACTGCAGCATTTCTGGCGAGAGGGACAAGCACTCTGCAGGTTGCACAGCCTCTGGCTCTTTCCTTCTTTTGCAGATGGTGAAACTGAAGCAGTGAGAAAGGCCAGGTCCCCACTTTCTCTGATAGGACATGGAGCACTTCTGCAGTGGGACAGAGAATTACACACGTGCCTTTGGACAGAGGCCTTCACATCCCCCCACTGGCCCTCATACGTCCCTTCCACAGCTGAGAAACCAGCCACAAATAATTGTCTCAGCAGCTAATTAGCTGTCTGTGTACATAATGAATTATACATTTAACATTTACACAGTGCCAGGGCTATGCCAAGCATGTAAACCACATGGGTCTTTCATTCCACAACTTCCCACGGTAAATGAGATAAATCAGCCCAGAGGAGATGAGCAGGGAGCCCTAGAGGATGGAGGGGGCAAGAGGGCAGAGAGATGGCCTGACCAGCCTCTGGAGGAGGATGTTCCTGGCCTCCTCCAGCCATGGGACAGGGTAGAGGCACAACCCTGTGGCCTCTCCTTTGCTTCAGGACCCATGCCCACTGGCCTGAGCAGCACCAGCTGTGTCCAAGGAAGGCCAGTGGCTCCACTCCCATGTGCAGCCTGACAGCCCCTGATGTCTGCCCTTCTTGAGACAAAGCAGCCCTGGAGAGGGTTTCCTGACACCAGCTTCCCGAAGCACACCCCACTCTTGATCTCCTCACTTCTATTCCCTGTGATGCCACTTGGCCTTTGCACAGCTTTTCTTGACGGCAGAAATCTTCCTTCAAGGAGAAGAAATTTCATGCCTAAGGAGGCATTTCTTCCACAAGTGATTTAAAACTGGATACATCTTTGTAAGGAAACAAGCATAATTAAGTGTCATCGATGTAGCCAAAGATATGGACTGCTCCAAGTTAATTTTGTCCATTAATGAAGACTTGCAGAAAGCAGAGCCTGCATTTGTTTGCTCTACTTTGGTAAATCCCTGGAGTCAGCAGCTTTGCTCTTGACAAGAAAAAATAATTAGAAAGAAACTTTAATTAAGAGATAACAGATGGGTGCTAAAGGAGTTGTACTCAATCACACCACGATAGCCTGGAAGCAGACCTTGGTTTACTTCGGGAGTGTTGTGAAGGAGGGACTTGACCCCTCCGACATGCTTGGCTCAGGGCAAGATCCAGGGCAGGAAAACCTCTTCCCTCAGCCTGGATGTGACCACAAAACATCCTCCTGTGAGTGTTGGCAAAGCCCTGCTGCCCCCAGAGAAGTTCTGCTCCAGCTCTGCAGCAGCCACACCTTTCACCTCCCTCTGAAGCTGCATCCCAAACCCAGCTGGGGATGTCCATCACGGAGTGACAAGGGCCTTCGTGGCCCTTCTAGCTGCTCAACTGCACAAGGCTGGTGCCTCTCCCACGAACCTTAATGCAGTATCTGCTGGGCCTTTCTGAGGATGAAGGGACATATTTACCATCAAATATTCCATTGTCACAAACGATAATCCAATCCATGGGCTCCCTCCTGGACGTGATGGTCCAGCGGCAGGGAGGTGTGACACTTGCACTGCTATGAGCTTGACATGCCATTGCCCAGGCCGAGCTCCAGGTGACACAGTCAGGATGGCAGCACCATCAGGATGGTGCCACTTGCATCGCTCATGCCCAGGGGCCAGCAAGGCTGTACAGTGGCAGAGAATCAGCACCCTCCGTGGAGAAAACACTGTGCTAAACCCAGCAGGAAACGACAGAACAGAGACCCACTGCTGGAAGCAGAAGACATGCAGTCTCATAGCAGAAGGGAGGGCCAAGTCCTTGCTGCAGCACTGGCTCAGCCCCATGGGATTTAGCAGCTCCCCGTACCTTTGGGGCTGTGGGCTGATGGGGAGCCCTGGCTGGCAGACAAGGCAGGAGGATGGGGAATGCTGCCTTAGCAGACAAGTAACTTAAAATGTCATTTCTGTGCTTGTAGTGTATCATCAGACTGGCTGAATCAACAGCTTTGGTCTGGTCCGAGTGGGATCTCACCAGAGCAGAGCGTGTGCTCCCTGTGCCCTACTACGTTTGTGTCTTCTCCCGGTACTGCTGCGTTTTCGTCAGCCCCACGTTGGGACAGAGCCTCTCTTGCAGCACTTGAGACCTGCCAAATCACATCAGCCCAGAGCTCCACACTGGCAGTGCTCCTGGCTGCAAGCCAGGAGGGCTCCGTGTCAGAGGCAGTCTTGTTTCCCCACATGCCATCAAACCCAGCTCTCACCGGGAGCAGTAGGAGCTGTACTGCGATGTGCTGCCCCAAACACAACTTGACCCTGGCCACAGGGGACAAGCAAAGCTGAGAACTGCAACCGAATCCATCCTGCCCCTGTAACAGAGTCTCCTCAGCCATGTATGGGCAGGAGACCACAAAGAAGCTGCCCTTTCCCATGGCTTCAGGGTAGGAGTGAGCTCTGCCTGAGGGTGCTTGTGCTGGTGTGCACCCATCTGCAAGGGTCTCATACCTCCATCACAGATCATGTTGCGTTGACCCAGACACAACCACGAGAAGACACACCTCTGCTGCTACTTCTGCTTTTCTGTCTCAGCTGCCCTACAGCAGAGAGGTCTGGATTCTTTTGGGCTGATGATCTTGGCTTTTTGGGTTTTTCCACAGGAGGCTTTGTTCTTGCATCCCAGGAAGGGGCCTGAATTCATGCATTGATCTGTTTTCCAGAAGGTCTTGGTAAGACCACCACTTGGATGTCTGTCCTAGTACTTCCAGTCCGAGTGTCCTGGGACTCCAAGTGCTCTCCTTGCTGCAACTGCCTGAGCTGTGACACTGCTTCCATCCTGAAGCAAGGCTGGATGGGACCTTGCCCACTTGGCTTCCTCGTGATGTCAGCTCAAGGTAACTCATCTTGAGGAAGTGCTGTTGCTTGGCAAAGCAGCAATTCCTCCAGCTCCCTGCAACTACATCGGGCTGCTCCAGCATGTGGGGCAGTGTGGAGGGAAAGGTGTTGGAAGAACAGAGGGAATGGCACTAAGGGGAACCAGCACACAGCAGGAAAACCCCACCAATATCCTCCAAGCTGGGCTCACTTGAGCCTTCAACCTTCGTTGCCAAATGGCCGGTGCTAGCACCACGGGTGAGTTAGAGGCTTGTTTTTTGGTCCTGCTTTTTCACGCAGACAGGACAAATAACTCTAGGCCACAAAAGAGTGCTTAGATCAGTCTTTTCAATGCCGTTTAGGGGGAAATCAATACGACTCAGAATTAGGTGCCCAAATCAGAGCCATAAACACAAGAAAAGCTCATTGTGGTCCAGCAGCAGCGTGAAGACGCCTGTCTTCACCAAGGTTTGGGGAGGGGGAGGTGGGGGCAGAGCCAGATAGAGACATCAGGGCGCCTCACTCCCCACCGACCTCGACCTGCCTTTCCAGCCTGGTGCACAGCACTCACCTCCCCATCCCTGTTTGCCAAATCCCCACACGCCCACCCTCAAACAACAGCCTTGCTCCACTCAAATACACCGGGGGCGACCGCTATTTGTTCACACAACAACCCGACTCCTGCTTCACCCTACTCAGGGCTGCAGATTAGCATCAGGCATTGTGCAATGTTTTTTTATTAGCACAGAATTATGGAAGTCAGAGGCGTAAAAGACCTGCTGGGTCCCGCTCAGTCCATCCTCCTTCTGCCAAGACAGTATTGGTCCCTGCAGCATATTTACTATTTCTCCAGTCTAATTTTACATACTGTACAATCTGTGCAGTGCCAAGTTACGATCCCTGTGTGAGAAGCAGAGCTCTCAATTTCCAGGCTCTTGGGTGTGTAAAATCACAACCGCGATGCTAAATTAACTTTTTTTTCCCTTGCATTTAATCATTTAATAGCTCTAAAATTCAGCCCCTCAGGCTCTTTCTGTCTGTCTGTTGGCTTGGGTTCTGCCTGCTGTAGGCCAGTGGCTTGTTGCTTACAGATGTAATGCTCACGCCCCTGGGTGGATCGGCAGCAGCTGGGCTTGAAGCTGGGGTAACTACAACTTAACACATGAACTTCTGTGGCCCAAGGATGGAAAAACCCCTCTGCTTTTTTAACCACAGGTACAGGAAGTTCATCCTCTCCCATGCTGCTCAGCCCCACAAGGAGGAGGCACAGACTGCACTGCACACAGGGGCCAGACTCAAAAGCATCATGCAGGCTGGACTGAGAAATCAAAACAGGGGTGCAACCCCTGCTGTAGCACCAAGACATGGGAGACAGGGCATTCCCTGGGGCTCCCAACAGAAGCACCACCACTTTTCTCTTCACCTGTACCTCCACTGAAGGTTACACCCCAGGGCTCGTTTCTTCCCAAAAGAGGGATTTCTTCCCCCTGCACCAAGACTTTTCTTGTGCGCGTGGCTAGAATAGCAGATTAACTGAGCTGCTGCCAGGGTAGCCCAGTGAAGAGGGTGAGAAGAATAGATGCTGATAAAACGGGAACCATTTTCCCAAGTTTGAGGAGTCTTTTTGACCCAGTCACCACCACTCGTCCAAGTAACACTTGCATATCTGGAGCCGATGCTGAATTCAAAACAATATTAAAAATAAGGCACTCATCTCTCCCCTGCAGGGGCTGTATTAACAACTAAGACAAGGCATCAGGATTTGCATTGGTAATAACAAGATCCACATTTGCATTTGATATCTTTCACTCTGAAGGATCCTCAAAGACAAGCCTGGAAAGGATCACCAGCATGTGCTGAGCCGTGTCACAGCCAGCAGAGCTGCAGCCCACCCATCACACAGAGCATCTGCTGGGTGCAACTACCTCCTGAGGGAAAGATGGGCACGTATGAGACTCATGGCATGCTGGAAAGACCATTAGTTACACCAGAGACACAAAATAAATAGCTGAGTATGGCTAATGGAGCACCACAGGCCACACCAATGGGACACCAGGACAGAGCTCCTGGATCTTGAGCAGAGCTGGGAAGTAGGCTCCAGCTTGGGGCTGAATGAGGCTGGGACTCTGGTTAAGGGCTGGAAAGTGTATCTGAACAATGAGGATCATGACTGCAGGGTTATGATCCCCAAGGGCTTTCTGAGTTCCTCGTGGGTGTCAGCACTATTTGGGAGCCCCATAAATCGACAGGCTGCCTGAGTATTTACAGGTGACTCTGCAGCCAGAGAGCTATCAATGGTGGCAGTGTCCTTTGGATTAGTCTCTGGGAAGGTAGGAGAGATGGGGTTTTCTGCACACTACATGGATGATTCCAGCAGCAAGAAGTATATCCATGAGAGAACAGGGGACAGAAAGCGCATGGTGCTTTGGGGCATACAGACAGAGCCTTTGCATGCCTTCTTGTGCAGATCATAGAATCATGGAATTGTTTGGGTTGGAAGGGACCTCTGAAGATCATTAGTCCAACCGCCCTGCCGTGAGCAGGGACAGAGGTGCACACACCACAGAATCATAGAATGGATACATCTTGCTCCTCTATCTGCAAAGCACGATGCAGAAGCTGACGGGATCACACCACCTCAGAAGGGAGAGGCTTAAGACAAGAACAGTAAGCCAGGAGCTTTCAGCAGGGTTGTTCCCATTCTTGGAATCATCACAGAGTGCTTTCCAAGGAGGGAGCATGCAGGTCCTTGAGGGGTTGTGAACTGAGCCAGTTCCTGCCTAGCCCTGCTCCCTTGTTGTTGCCCTAAGCACCAATGTCCAACACCCTTTCCAAAATCTGTGAAGAAGATGCTCTTAACCAGCTGAGCATTTCCAAAGCAGCTCCCACTGGCTGGCTGAGGGCCTTATCATGCAGAACCCTCATGACTTCATCATGCAGAGCCTGAAAAACCATGCCGTAATTTCTGTTTGGTATTGACAGCCTCTCTGCTTCTGGAAGTACCTTCTCCTTCTCCTCCTCCTCCTCTTTGACATAGCCTTCCCTTCCTGTGGACCCACTACCATTCCCTCTCCATACCATTTTTGTTGCAATTTTTGTTGCTGTCCATTTGATTAAACTCTCAAAAGCAGAGAAAAGTGCTGGTTTTGGGAGCCCAGTCTGCCTTCAAGAGCATCTCCTAACCTCCAGTAACTGATGCTGCCATGTCAGAGAGCCCTCAGTTTGGTGCGTTTTTTTTTTTATTCCCTGTGTCGGGGACAATGAGCAAATGTTCAGGAGCAGACATTCGTTCAGTATGACTTGAACCAATTGTGCATTATTTCCTAAATTTCAGTGTTTAAAAGCTTTGAGTGCCCTACTGCAGAACAACAGCTAAAAGGCCAGTTATGTTTCACTGACTGAAACACAAGTAAGTGTGCCCCGCTTTCTGGGGAGCTCTCAAGTTTGAAGCAGAAGATTTTAGGGAAGTGTATTTTCTGAAAGTAAGACTCTTCAGAAGCTCACCCTGTCCAGAACTCCAGTTATCTGAAGGCAGTACTGAATTACAACTATTATTAGCACAAGAGATACTTGAATTCTGGAATTTCTGTAAAACGTTTTGAATTCAGGTTCTGAAGTATTTAAAGGACTTGAGAAAATATCTTTGGCTCCAAGTCAGCAAAGCACTTAGGCAAGGCCTTAACTTTGAGCATGTGTTTAAGTACCTTGCTGACTTGGGGCTTTTAACCCCAGTGAAAAGAAATCAAAGAGGAAAGAAAAGCCAAGGAAAAAAATTCTGGTGTGTACGGAAATCTCCAAACATGCCAAAATAATAGAGGAATCTCTTCTGGAAGGTATGAAAACAAAAAAATAATAGCGATTTGCTTTAAAATTAAACACTAGAGGAAGCTTTCTGGAGGAGGGGGGAGAAAGACTCCCAGAACAAATGGAGTATTTCAATGTAGCCTAACACCAGCTTCACTCTCCTGCCTCTTCAGCATTCAGAAATTATTTATTGCTGAAAAAAAATCCCAAACCAAACCCAAAACCTGCTTCCTCCTCCCATTTCCAGACGAAGTGCAATGGGAGAGAGAAAAATCTTGGCTTCGGCTGTGAAAAAAACATCTCTGAAATGAGTCGGCTGTGAAAGACTGTCTCCATCAGGAGGGAGGAAGAGGATAAGGGATGAGGGAGTGAAGGGTAGTAATGAGGAGGAGGAAATTGCCCAGAGGCAGAAGCCTGCAAACAACCGCACGCACTGCCTGCGAGGGGCGGAATACGAGAATGTCCTTAAGGGGAGAAAATCAGTGCAAATCTATGCACACATGCATGGAAAGCAGCTACAAGCAGCAAGCCGCTCTTCCCCTACCTCCAGCTTGAGATCATGAATAGAAAAGCTGGAGCACAGCAATCAGAGGATCCTCTGCAGCCCACCCAGGGAGAGCGGCTGCTGACAGCACCGGGAGAGCGGCCACGGGAGCGGGAAAGGGCGAGAGGAGATGCCCCAGCTACGCCAGGATCCGGTGCTTACAGCCTTTTCTGCAGCTCAGGGCAGGCTCAGGGTGCCATGAAGTTGAAAATGCTGCTCTGCCTCCACCAGAGCAAAAGTCCAAATTTACAAATATTCTCTGTTAAAGTGGGGAAAAAAGCCCAAAACAGGCAAGTTCCTTCCTTCAGAAGGAAATCAAAGGTTTTCATGTGTTTTAAGGTGTTTTTTCAAAACTTCTACACTGAGTTGTACAAAAGGCTTTGCAAAACATTTGCTTTTATAAGGGGAAGGGGGGGTCAATTCAAAGTGAAGAACCTAACAATATCTGAAAAATACCAGAAAGACAAACTGCAGTCTTTCCTTCCCCTATGCTTCACTTCTTTTTTATTTCCCCTGACAGAGAAATAGGATTTTGTAAAACATTTTGATGTTGATGGGACCTGATTTCCAACAGAAAGTGGCTCCTCTGAGGATTCTCCCCATCAGCTTTGTCCAGGACAGACCGGCAGCAAGCGCTTTGCTCCCTGACGGAGATGCCCCTCATGGGAAGCACAGGATTCCAGCACAGGGGATGGAGGCAGCTCTTCCTCAGCACTCACGCTGTCACACTGCCTGCAGCCCCCCAGGGATGGCCACCCTGTCATCCACTGCTTGGTGCCAGCACCCAGCAAGATGCGGCGCCTGCCAAAAGGATCTGACAACACAAGCGAGTGAGACAAATGAGGGGAGCATCATTCTCCCTGCCTTACACGTGGAGCTGAAGTCCCTGAAGCGGATGAAATTACTGGCCCAGGAGAGTTGTTTTCATCAGAGCTAGGCCCTGGTTTCCCTCCTTCCCTGTGATCCTATGGCACCTGGCACACTGACACCAGGGTTTGGTTGGGCTCTCCTGACCCCGCTGAAATACAAAAACCCACAAAGCACTGAATTAATCTCAGCCAGTGCCTTTTTATCCACCTGGGACCCCTGTATGGCCCTCGGGATGCCTGCACTTGGGCACTGCAGCGATGGCTTGTGGGGCCATGGAAGAGCTGCTGCCGTGTGCACCAGTGACTCCCTCTGAGGCACCAAAGCAAAAAGCCTTCCATAAATACTGCTTACACTAAAAAATTCCTCAGGGCTAAGCAAGTTAAGAAAAATGGTGCAAACTCACTGGAGGAAGGAAAACACAATTAAATCACCCAACAGCCCATATCCACTAATCCCTTCTGCTACCAGGCTTGACTTGAAGGTCTCTGCCTGCTGACACCCACTTCCCACCCCTCATCCAGCCCCGGCACTGCATTCCCAGAATCCTGGCAAGGTTTCTGTGCACAAACTTTATGTGGGAAAGAAAGCCCCCCCCCCAGCCCTGGCTCCCAGCACACAGTCACGGCCCAGCACGCTGTGGGGCTATGGGCTGTGCAGGGACAAGGCCAGGAGCTGCTGTCCCGTGACACGGCACAAATTAAAGGCACTGAGCATTTTCAGGAGGGTTCAGTATTCACCAGGCTGNNNGACATCTGCAACACCAGGTAACAGCATTAAAAGAGCTGTGAGTGCTCGTGGCGGCTCTCACTGTGAGGTTCCTCATTCTGGAGCTGTGATTTAGGGCAGGATGAAGAATGTGATGGGATTAAATCTGTCTACCTAAATCCTGAAATTTTCCTTCTGGGTTTACATCCCAAAGTCCTTCTCATAGATCAATAGAAGGATGCTTGGGCCCATCTCTCTGGAGCTGCCAAGAATAAAACTGCAAAAATATGGAGAAAGAAATGCATCACGGATACAAAAGCCCATGGACTCAAAGAGTTCGGTGGAACAGACGTGCCCAGATTACAGAGTGAAGGGGTTCACTAACACACAGGTAGGGCTGTCCACTGGGTGTCTTCCTCAGATGGGGCAGACACTTCCACTTTGAAGTGACTGATCCAACCCCGCAACCTGCTCCAAATTTTCTGGGAGACAAGGCCCATCCCACTTCTTAAGCAGCACTTCTTGGTGGCCCAGGGGTGAACTGACCCTGCTGCCATGCAAAAGACACGAACAGCACCTTTGACAAGGTCGAGTCAAGCTAAGACAATGCCAATACCCAGAAAATAAATAAATATAATATTTTAAAAGGAAAAACCCGAGAAGTTAAAAAACGCACAACCCTACACAGACAGATGTTTCTTCTAAAATGACAGCTTCCAAAGTCCCACGTTGCTACAACTCACCCCTGGGATTTTCCTTTCTGTCTACCACGCTGCCAATGCATCAGCTATGTAACTTCTGAAGAGCACCAACCAGCAGCGTGAAAATAGCTGCAGTGATTATATTGCAACACTTCACTGCTTCCCTGAGCTGCAGCTCCCTCCTCCACTGTTGGAAGTACAATCAATGCTAATTAATTAAGGGCCAGAGCCTGCCAACCATGGTCACACCAACTTCAGCGCTGCTTCCTGAATATTCAGGGCTCATGCTCCATAAAAGTGAGGATCAGCTTTCAGCAACTTGGGTTGAAAACAACAGAAACTCTCTTTGCAAACCAGAAGGGACAGACAGGCATGTCTGTGTCAGAGCTGAGAGCTGGGGCAGACCCCAGTGAGCTGCAGCTGTAAATCACCAGTGAGGCATCCTGCAGGCATCCCTAAAGGCTCTCTGCCAACAGGAACCATGGAGCTGGCACAGTTCTGAGACCCAGCCAAGGCTAAGAGGAGGGTGCTTGTGTGGGGCCAGAGACAGAGCATGAGCACCCTCCAAGACGAAGGAGGAGCAGAGCTCTTGCTCGCAGTGCCCCCAGTGATGTGCCCTGTGATGCTGGGAGATGAGAAGGCAGGGGCTGGGTGTTAATGGACAAAGATGGGGAGGCTCCTTGAGAGCAAAGGAGACAGGGAAGAGTCCCAGGAGAGTGAATGGACTTCACTGGATCACCAGTGGGAGCTCACTAGCAGGTTCCTAACCCTGCCAAAGGGCTTGTCTGATGCTCTAAAAGTGAGGAGGCACCAGTGGAGAATCCAAGCTCCTGGTCTGCCCCTCCACTATGCCACACAGAAGGACCCTCACACAAAGGAAAAACACAAGACCCTGTGCTTTCCATCATAAAGGTAAAACTAATCTTCAAGTCTGCTGAGCACAGGAACTTGTGCCATGAACACGACCACCAGGCTCATGCCTTGCTGCCTCCTGCGTAATGCTACACGCCCTCCCAACAGCAGGAGCTCCTGCAGGGCTCAGCAGCCTGCTCCCACTCTTCAGCAACATCACTGGATTTTCATCCCTTTGCACCCAGCCTCTCCAGCTGTTGCAGCAGCTGGCACAGGTTGTGGCAGGTCTCCAGGCTCACAGTTATGGCCAGACATGGAGGTTTCCATCTGAAATGGCAGGAGAGGACTAGACAGACAGACACGGGCTTCTGTATTTAATGCACTCTCACTCCCATGTGCCTCAGTTTCTCCCTTGCACAGCATCCTGTCAGCTGGAGCAACCACACCACAGTGCAGGCAAGCCACAAACTCAGCAGAGTCCAACCTGCCAGGGCTTGTGGTTTGGCTGGAGTCAGAGGCTCTCTGTGACTCATCCTACAAAGCCTGAAGTTCATGGCTATGGCTGGAGAATCCCATTGGGAGTGCTCCAGGCTCAATTTACACTCCCTCTGGGAGTGGATTTGTGCATAAACAATGCAGATGATGAGCAGAGCTCGACCACCTGGTTGGAGAAGATCCTCACTTGGATGGATGAACAGATGTGGGGCTAATGAGGACAAGCTCCCAGCAGTGGAACCCTGTGTGTACGCTCTGTACCACCCAGGTACTGCTGTTGTGAGCCTGCCTTCGTCCCACTCACAACAGGCTGAGATCCTGATCCCACTCTGCAGCTCTGTTAGCTCTGTGAGGGATGCTCATCAACTTCCTTGGCTTTATTTCAGTTTGGATCCTGGAGACAGCAGGTGTAGCTCCCCTGCGAGCAGCAGAGACCAGCAGAGCACAGAGTGGACCTTTCTCCAGAGAACAGAAGTGCCCTTTGGAGGAGCAAAACATCCATTCCCCGCCATCTGTCTTTGAGCAGAGCTGCTACTGAGCAGCACACCCAAGGCCTGGACATCAGAAATACATGCACACAAGGGCACACCTCATTACGCCTCTGCAAATCCAGCAGGAATCAAGCAAGACAGGCCATGTGCTGCAGCCCTGCTTTAGCCTGTGCATCCCACTCAGTTCCTCAGTGTGATGGCACCAGCTCTCCTCTGCCTACAAATCACAGAGGTCTTGGCTGGCAGAAGTCCTATGGGCTCCCGGCCTTGCAGGTCAATGTTCTCCAGCATCAGGTCTGCAGACCTCTGGCTGTTTTGCAAAGCTCCAGAATAGATGGCTAAGAAGAGCCTGGCTACTGGCAGGTGACTTATATCTGCTAACACAGGTCTGCTCCACAGGAACTGCTGCAAGCTTTGCAAATTAAAAAGGCTAGGAAGGTCAAGTATGTTGAACCTGGGATAAAAAGCACTACCTTTCTGTTAGCTGTGTGCACCCAGAGGTGAGGTTTCGCCCCATCCACAGGGAATTCTGAACTGAGAAGTGGATGTGTCTTGCCAGGTACTCTCCCTGCACACAGGCACGTGAAACTGTGCAAGAATATTTTATCCCCTTCCCCTTGTGTCCCGTGTAGAGACAAAGCTATTTTATCCCTGTGCCGTGAAGCACACCCACAAATCCCTTTCCCCAACGCCAGCCTCCCCAGTATGGCTCTAATCAAGGGAAGGCAGTGCAATGAGGCTCCAGACTGCTTGGCTTCAATTAGCACCTGCTAACAGCCGAGCCTGGATAGCAGTGTTTTCCAGCAAATTGTACACCAAGAGATCAATGGTTCATACAGGACTAATCCTGCTGTGACCCCCCTGCCTCCATCACTGTCAACTGCCTTGTGGTTTCACTTCACTTCTCCACCTGATGGGCCTTCCTGGAGCAGTCATTACAAGGTGACACACATCGCTTTTCCCCTCTGTAACGAGCCTGCCACAGCCCCTCCTCAATCCTTCTTCTCTTTCTGCTTTTAATATGCCACAATTACATTGGCTTCTCTGCATGGATCCACCCCATTTAGTGCTGCCCAAGACCGCTTATCCTGAAAGAGAGATGCTCTTTTCATCCACGGCACAGACTGCATATCTTGCAAGTTGTTCTGTATATTTTTTACACTCCAACATCTCCTGGCCTGATTATGAATCTGGTATTTCGCTTTCCACAGAAGCACAGTGTCTGCTCGGAGAAATTAACCCCACCAAGGACTTGGGTAACAGAGGTTTGTGGATGTTGTGTCCAGCATCTGCACTCCCGATTGTGCTTCATGGTACCTTTGCTCTGTTCCCGCCCCAGATGATCATCTCTGAGGAAGCAGAGATGATGATGTTTGTACTCAGTGTCTTGCTGTGCCTGTGTTCCCACTATCCAGGGCTTTGCTTGTTCCCAGGTGTCACAGGTGGACTGAAGCTAGGAGCAAGTGATTCCATGCCCAGCACTACAGATGGATGTGCAGGACCCGAATGTCTCAGCCTTTCCTGACCTTTTGGTCCAGGGTTCTGCCACACAGAGCTCTACTGTGACATGTCCTGGGGATGATTTGTCACACGGTCTACTGAGGCTCTGGGCTCCTACAAGTGATGCCCAGATCTGCCCCCAGGGCTGCCACGTTTTGCTCTTTGAGGCTGACTGGAGATTGGCTTTGCGGTCCCAGGGCATCTGGGACTTCAGACACTGAAAACTCTTCAAATGGGATAAACAATGAATGGTACCTTCAGTCCAAGTTTTCTGTTGGACACATGGGCTGGTGGGAGCAGGCTGCTCTGGAAATGTGAGATGTCTGCCTCACTGGGATGGCCACATGTGACTTCCAAGGCGAGACCTTTCCAAGCTTTTAGAGGCTAATTGAAGCCAAACCCCTGAAGCACCAAAGGTTTCCATTCCACCTGTCACAGTTTTATGCGATCTTCCATTTCTGGAAGCCTTCGAGAATGTAAAGAAAGGATGAGGACTGCTTCTCCCCCCACCAAAAGGAGCTCAGTGCTAGGACAGGACACAGCCCTTCCTCAGCAGCCAGTGCTCAGGTAAAGAACAAGGCCCATGGCTATTCCCTCTGTGTTGGGCTAAACCTCAGCTTCCTAGGGTCTGAAAACCTGTGCAAATGAAATTTTGGCTTCTATCAGTATTTGGAGGCTCACAGCTGCTGTGGCAATGTGTCTATTTACCACCCCGTGTCAGCAGAGGAAGCCATGCTCCTGCTCCACACAGCAGGGCAATGCCATGTCGAGAAGGAAATCCAAATCCTTCCTCCCAGCCTCTCCCCAGCGAGCAGGCCTTGTTCAGCAGTGGGTTTCAGCAAGGATTTGTTGGCAAGGACTTTCTGGCTTATATAGATGATGCACAAATTTAGTGCTGCCCCCTCTGCACAGCCACAGCCTGGCAGGTCCTGCCTCCACCCCACGGGTTGTGGCAGCATTGCCCTACGTTAGCAGTGATCCTCCTCTTGAAGCTTCTCTAGATGTCTGGGTGGACTACAAATCCCATTCCTCCACCTTCACTGCCTGTTGATGTGTAATGAAGCCTAAGAGACTACCGAGACATGTTTTTTCCTTGACAGTGGCAGAACTAATGACTCCTGGCAGACTGTGATCCTCCGGGCAGTTTCTTCTTCTCACCACAGATATGAAGTATTTTCACCAGTTTTGTGGGAACACAGGCTTGTCCAAAACCTGACAGATCCACACTCTTAAGTTGTGTTTTCTTTTTTCTTTTCTGTCTTTGATTCTTTTACAGATTTGTGATCTGCTTCAATACACAGGACCTATTTTTGGGAAGGGTTCGCTTTTTTGTTAGCATCACAGATATTGCTAGCTAGGCTTCCTTCCAAGCTCTTGGATGGCTCAAGACGGGCTGATCTCCACTTTACTCCAGAACTTCATCAGCTCCATTTCAAACAAGACCTTCCACTTCCAGAAAGTGGCAAATTCAGTTCCAGTGCCTCCAGACAGAGTTGTACGTGGAAGCTTCTTTGAAATGTCCACAAGCTTTGGTAACTTGCAAAAAACAAGACTTCAAAGCCCTGAACCACCAAGCTGTGTTTCCTCTCACCTAAGTGCCAGCCCCTCTATTTTTCTTCCTGTCCTTCTCCTCTCTTCCCCACTTGCACTTCAAGAACATCTCACCTCCTGCATCTGACAGCACTTAGCACAACGGGACATCAGTCTTATTGCTGACCTGTGGCTGTTTTTCAAACACAGACCCCAGGTAAGAGCTGTGAGCTCTCCAATCTGTCTGATGGGCATGAGGTGTACTCCCACAGTGTGTCCCAGCAAGACAGGCCACGCTGCACCGTGCACCAGCGACTTCCTGCAGTGCCAAATTAAGAGACAATGCATGGAAATGAACCCTCTTGATTTTGCAGCTCCCAGGAAGGAGGATCAAGCCTGGGATGTGCTCTCTACAGGGCTATCCTGCACTGCTGGCTGGCCCCCTGTGGGATGCTCGGCTCTGGAACCTGTGGAGTGATGAGGCAGTGGGCAAGGAAGCACAGGCACTAAAAATAGGCTGCTTGCGGTAGGGGCTAACCACATTTATTAGCAAGCCTGTGCTCTGGCTGACCACAAGGTCAGCTGCCGAGAGCTTGGCCGTAATTCACTCTGTGTCTGGGCAGGAAATCTACTTGAGCTCAGGGGGATGTCCAGTAATAGAAAAAGTTGTTCCAGAACCTTGGGCTATTTTTGCTGTTTTCTTTTATTTTGCAGACAGAGAACCTTTCGGGAGATGCATCTTGTGCTGGAAAAAAAAGAAAAATAAAGCCAGGTGCTCAGGGACAGAGAGAAGGGTATAAATGGAAAGGGGAGCATGCAGATGTTTGTGCCTGTTTGGGTTTGGGGATCTTCTCGACAGGATCACCTTCACCAGGGAAGATCAGAGCAACAAAGGGGACCCAAGAACTTGATGTGCCCTTAAACACCCTAACAGCGTGCAGCAGAGTCTAATGGGTTGCAGCAGAGGTGTCCCTGCAGGTGGGCTTGCTGTCTCTGCTGCTTCCCTGCAGCTGTGGGTTGGCAGGGAAGATGGGGAGGCAGTGGGAAAACCATCACAGTAATGAATGCTCAGGGATGGAGATGATGGACCTCCCTTGGAAAGGCATCAGAGGGCAACTTGAACTACAGCCACGTTGTACCTCTGGCCAGCACGGCATGAGCCAGCAGTCTGACCCCCAGCAGATGCAGTAATCCCACTAGGACAGTGCTGGTTCCCCGTGGATGGCCACGAGCTTGGGATAGCTTAGCTGTGAGCAGAAAGGAGCAAGGCAAAGGAGGCAAAGAGCAGATGCCTGCCCTTGAACGGCAGCCTTCAGAATGATTTAAGCAGGCTCTGCTGAATGGGGCTGCAGTTTGGAGCAGGGCTGGTATTTTCAGCCAGCTGGATAATGAGAGCATCCAGAGTTGTAACAGGAAGGATTAAAAAATGTAATTGCTAATGGGGAATTAATTGTTAATGGGGAATCATCATTGCAGGAGGGTGTTCCCAGTGTGGCCCCGCAGGGATCTGTTCTTGGCCAATTTCTAATCACTCGTCTTATCAATTATCTTGAAGGCAACATAAAACTGTTGCTGGCAAAGTTTGCCGGTGACACAAGGGCTGATGTACATAATGGAAAGGATGAGTCCAACACACACAGAGTCCAGAGCAGCTAATATAAGAGCCTTCCCTCGGCAGGAGCATGTGTTTTATGCAGCCAAACACAAGTCCATTCATCTCCAGTGGAGGAATGTAGGTCAGACTCGCAGAATGCAGGATGGTGTCCTGGGGAGAACAACTCTGATAAGGCCTTGTCGGGAGCCACATGGAGATAAAGTGCCAGTCTGCTGTGCTGAGAGCAAAACTTGGCCAAGGGCAAAAGGAGGTGTCACGGGAGGGAGGAAGGTGCTATGTAATGAGAAGACAGAGCTTTTTCCTGAACTGGCCCCAGCCTGAGCCTGGAAGAAGGCACCATCTCCAGCCTCCCAGCTCAGCTCACACAGTCAGTCCCTCTGACCTTGCCTTCCCCAGTGACTGCCTGTGCCCCAGCAATTACAAAAATTCCAGATCACTCTGTTGCACACTCTACTCACCCTGGGTATTGTGTGGAAAAACAAACAAATGACAGATGTTTGTCATGCTGCTTAATGCATGACTGAAGGACACTGTGACAGTGCCTCAAGGGTCGGAGAGGGTCGGAGAGGAGAGGTTCGGAGAGGAGAGGGTTGGAGAGGAGAGGGTCGGAGAGGTTTGGAGAGGTTCGGAGAGGTTTGGAGAGGAGAGGAGAGGAGAGGGTCGGAGAGGTTCGGGGA
>VYXC01003055.1:168406-187665 GCA_013397175.1 Platysteira castanea
GAGGAGAGGAGAGGAGAGGAGAGGAGAGGAGAGGATGTACAAACCATCTCCTATATAGCAAATCCAGAGAAGTCTCCAAAATCAAAGTGACTAATTTAAACATGACAGGCAGAGGGCATTCCCTGGCATGGGCTGACTTACGTGGAGGAAGCAGAGTTCAGAAAGAGCTGGTCACATTCCTGTCAGCCAAAAAATGCAACAGGGACAGAGTTGGGCAATGAGGGAAGGAGAGAGAGGTGAGAGAGGTTTTCCTGTCTACAGTTGATTTCTCTTTGAAAAGCCAATTTGCATGGTTTTGCTGTGCATTTTGAAGGCTATTTACTGGTCCACGCTTTGTCTTTGCAGCAGCAATTCTAACGAGGTACGTGCAAACTGGAGACCCCAGGAGGCTTTGCAGCAGAACCGACTGCAAAAGATTAGCGTCAGGGCTTAAGAGAGCAAGAAAGAAGGGAGAGTAATGAAACAAAATCTCTCTTTCCTCGGCTGAGGAATGATAGGGGCTAATTGCTTGCTGCTGGTGAGGAAGAGAGGAGATGGGAGCTTCTGTGCCTATCAATAAATTAACCCCGGCATGTGGCATCTGAAGTACATTCATTTCCAGAGACTTTTATGTCTTTGTCTCCTCTCCTGGGTGAAAACATAATTATTGTTTAAACATGAGTTAATTCAGCAAGGTGAGGATCAATAAAGCAGAATTACTCCTCTTTTAAAAGCAAAAAAATCTCAGTCTGGGACAGATGTGGACATAATTCTGGCCAAGCTGATGGATGGGGAAGATGCCTTGGTCACAGCAAGAGACTGGGGAAGCAGAGCTCCCTCTTTTCAAGACTGCTGTAGGCATTGGGTCTAATAAGAACAGGTAAGTCCAGCAACAGGCAGTCACGGCATTCAGTAGCAAAAGCTGAAATCACCCATGCACGTACACCTTGTAGCCTGATGTGTGGTTAGGCATCTCCACCATGTACACACTTCCCAAGTTAGAGCTGGGGTAAAAGCCCAAAGCTCGTGCTGTGACCTCTCCCAGACCTTTGGAGGCACCCAGGCCCTGCCAGGGAGATGGGAGCTCTGCTCTCACACCGCAGAGGCCTTGGACAGCCCAAAGTGTGAGAGTCACAGCAGACAGCACTGCATCGGTGCCCTGCTCAGCTCTCCCCATCACCTCCCTCCACTCTGAAATAAAATGGCAGCAACCACTGCCAGGAGAGCAAAACATGGGAAGGAAAACAGAGCTATCCACAGTAACAGGAAGTTGACTGGAGACTAGAACACTTCTTCTATGAGAAAAGGCTAACATACTTGGTATTCTTCAGCCGGGAGAAGAGAAGGCTCTAGGATGACCTTATAGCACCTTCCAGTACGTAAAGGGGCTACAAGAGACCCGAGGAAGGACTTCTCACAAGGACGTGCAGTGACTGGACAAGGGGTAATGGCTTTAAACTGAAAGAGAGTAGGTTTAGATTAGATATCAGGAATAAAGCCTTCACTGTGAAGATGGTGAGGCACTGGTGAAGGTCGCTCAGAGAAGCTGTGGATGTCCCATCCCTGGAAATGTTCACGGCCAGATTGGATGAGGCTTTATGCAAACTGGTCTAGTGACGGCGTTGCTGTCCTCAGCAGGGGGAGCCTGGATGATCTTTAAGGCCCTTTCCAACCTAAACCATTCTGTGATTCTGTCATTCTCCATGGTGGGCACAAGGCTCTCCCCTGTGGTCTGTTCTGCCTACTCTGTCCTCTCCCCTTCTTCCTGCAGCTCCTGTCCATCCCTCCATGCCAGCTGGATCTGTGCAGATGGGAACAGCCCTGTGGCTGTCCAGGGCAATGCCCATCACTGCAGGTGGTCTGGACCAAACCTGGCAGCCCCACCCAAAGCTGCTTGTTCATGCACTGGGGATGACACTCCTGGACATGCTCTTCCATTGCCCCTCTGCCCTTCCCTGCAGCAGGACACCCCAAACCCACTGCCAGAGCCAGAATATTAGTGCCAGCCTCAGAGCGTCCCCTGGGGCTGCCCTGCTGGACGGCTCTGGTTCCCCACCACCCAGCGCCCACCCCCATGGGCAGCTGGAAGTTGCAGTCCCCAGTTGGGTGATGCAGGTAAAACCTGAGCAACCTGCCTGGGATGCAAAGCAAGAGAGCTCTGTCACCCCAAAGATCACAGGAACCCCAAATCCATTGACTTCTGAGCCCCTGCACTCCCTTCCCCCAACACTGGGGATCATCGCGGGCTTCCTCATCCCAGAGAGGTGCAGCCTGTGCTCTGCCCTCTCCAAGAAGGAGGACCAAAGGTGAGCAGCAGAGGGGGTTAACACATGAGCAGCCTCACCTTCACCAAGCCTGATGCTGCTTTTATTAATTCATGTGGCACTTTGCAGGACGCTCCAGTAATCACCAGGGTGCATATGAGAGTCAGGAGAGGGTGGCCAGGCTCCCTCCGCCGTGCTCACGCTCACTTAACAGCTTGTCACATCCTCCTCACTCAAGTATTCAGTGCTAATGCATCTCTTAAAGTGCTTCATGAGCTATTAAAGTCGAACGTGCCTCAAGTGCATGATAAATGGACTCTATGCCAGCCTCTTCCCCCGACTCCACCGGGTCCCCGCCACCAATGGGATTAATCCGTCCTCCCACCCCACTCCTGCTGTGCTTTTCCAGCCCGAGTGCCTGGCTGGCGGGGAATGAGCTCTGGGGTTGGCTGGTGAGGAGAGGCTGCAGCAGGGCAGGGTCTGAGCTCTGGGCGGGGGGCACAAGGCACAAGCTTTGGGTGTCCAGTGCGGGGCAGACATTCCCCAGCTCCACCTGCCTGTGTGCAGCCTCTCCAAGCCAAGCACGGGGGGTGGGCAGGAGGCCAGAGCATAGCTCGGTGTTTCAGAGGGGGGCCCAGGGAGGGACACGCAGTGCCTCTGGGGAACAGATTGAGTACTGTCCTGAAAGTGCCCTACTAGCCTTCCTCCAGCTCTTGTAACCAACTTTCTGACCCTGTATCCATTTTTTGTCCCCTAGTGAAGCTCGTGCAGATGGGAAGAGCCCTGCTTCACTTCTCATACCCCATTCAGGCAGTTGCTGATGCACACAGGCCTCAGCAGCTTCAGTTTTGAGCTGGTGCCACAGGCAGGCAAGGGAAACAGGAGGGACACGAGGACATGGGAGCCTATGCTGCCAAACCCCTGAATCCTGCTGGATCACAGAGCAGAGGGTGACAGTGGCTGCAGCTCTGCACCAGCAGTCAGTGGCAGAATGCGTGGTCCTGCTTACCGGTGAGGAGCAGCATTTGCTCCTGTCTGGACAACACAATTCATGTGCGTGCAACCCTGAAGTGCCTGGCACTCCTGTGCTTTGTGCATCTCCCTGTGCAACACATCCGGGCTACCATTCTTACAGCACAGGCAGGAGCTTTGCTTCTCTGCAGGAAGCATCACACCACCACGAGCAGCACAGAGCACAGCACCCAAATGCTTTGAGCAGGCACCCTGGGAAGGGGTTGGGGACCTTCCTGCAGCACCAGCCAGAAAGCTCCTCCCATGTCCAGAGAGTGTCTGTCCTCATGCAATGCGGATGTGCTGCCAAACCCCGCCTGTTTGGTGTCCAACCTGGCAGCCTGTGGAAATGAAACCCACCCAGCTGGATTTAGGGCAGCTCCGCAGGACACTCTGGCTGGATTCCTCAATTTCGCAGAGCCCAAGGATGCATAGATGTCTTTACTGGAGTTAATCAGCAAAATTCCCCTCTAAAATCCTCTAAAAGCAACTACAGATAGGCTGACTGCCAGGAAAAGCACTGAATTCTGGAGGTTCCCCATTTTGTCCCATTTTTGCAGGGCTGGACTCCACAGCAAGACCCAACCATCCCTCATGACCTTCCTGCTCCTGCCTAGACCCAGGATCATGTGGGGCCCTCCAGCTCCCAATGCCACCAGTGACTTGAAAATGTAATCTCTCTAAAGCCACCATGAAAACAAGCCCTGAATCCTCTGCCAGCCTGGAGAGATGTGAGCTGGTGGTAAGTGCAGATGTGTGGTGGCAGTGGGGATTAAGCCACCTCAAGGAGGTAAGAGCAGGATGAAGCGTCATCCATCACTGTCATGGGGCGGGGCGTCATGGAGCTGTCAGGGGTGATTTTGGAGTTCAGAGCTGCCAGGCTCATGCTTCCTCTCGACTCTTCATCCCTTCATGGGTGGGTGCATAGGGCAGCATCCACAAAAGAGTGGGGGAAGGATCCAAAGCAGTGTCCTGGCAGTAGGGACACCACGGGACACAGAGAGGCGTGGGCAGGGCAAGGGGCATCAGCAGAGGGAGATACCGGATGCCCAAACCCCACGGTGATGGGCTGGAGGGGACACTTGTCACGGAGAGAAGGGATGACATGCACAGAAGCAATATCAGGCACACCTGGAGGGTGCTCCCAGCTTCCCCCAGGAGAGAGGCTGGAGGAGCAGCACTCCCCTTTCTCGGGACCCCAAGGCCTGGGAGGTGTGAAGGACTCACCCTGCTGGCTGTGCCTCTGGGCGTACACCACCACCACCGCGGCGAGCACCACGCAGCAGGCTGACGGGACAGGGTTAGCCATCTGTGGAAGCAAACACAGGCAGGAGCAGTCAGGGTTAGCCCCCAGAGCTGAGAGGCCCCAGCGATGGGACTACAAGGAGACGACTGTAAAACCAACTCCATCGCAGCCAAGGGGAAATTCACTGCAAAATGAGGCATTTTGCTGGGGCACACTTCATCCCTCGATAGCGTGTGGCTCTTTCCATGGGAGGTGCCTGGAGGTGATTGCTTTGCACAAATGTTCTATCTTCCCTATCTCATTTTCGACATTTTCTTTAGGACAGCCAGCCCCTGGTGCCGGGCTCTCCTTGGCAGATGCAGCATCATCCTAGGAGCCAGCACTGCCTGCAAGCGGGCTGCAGAGCGGTTTTGGGGAGATGGGAGCACGGCCAGGTAGTTCACAGCAGCAGCTGGTGCTCCGGATGTGCAAGACGTAGATCTCAGCACAGACCTCAGCCTCAGCCACCTTGCAGTCAATACCGTGATGGGCCACAGTTGTCCCCCACCTCTCTGGGCTGGGAGAGGGGCAGAGGCTACTCCATCCTGGTGAGCTGTGCCATATACTGGGGGATGCTGTGGTGCAGGGAGGCGTGGAAGGAGTGACAGCTAAGAAAGCAGGTGATGAAGACATCCTGAAGACATCATCCCCGCACCACCTCTAAGGGTGGAAAAATCGCAGCAACAACTACAAGGATACCCTGCACAGCCCTGCCAGGCTGGAGATGCCCAAACTCTCGTTTTCTTGCAGCCAGGGCTGGCAGAGGAGACCAGAGCCAGGCGGGAGCTGCTGGGGACAGCAATGGGGATGCCAGCCCACCCACCAGGAGGTAAATAGCACCATGCATGAAAAGCAAATTGCACCTTCAAAACCATTTAAACCTCTCTAATCTCCAGTGCGGTATCAGTAACGTGCACAGGATTGCCTTTTAATCCAGAACATGAGTATGGGCTCATTAGCCAGATGGCATCCATTTAAAACCTAAATAAAGGGGGAGCTCTATTGGTGAGAGTGAAAAAATCCAGCGGAACATATTCCATTACCCAACACGACTGTTGCAGGTGCCCAGATGGCCTCTGGCTCACAGCAAGCCTTTGCAGGGCTGGAGGGGAAGGCAAGAGCTGCTGGGTGGGAGATGATGAGCACATTTTGGGATGCTGCTGCACCAGCCTGATCTCAAATGCCTTTCAGGGACAGGGATGCTGGGGGAGATAGTGGGTCTGAAGAGGACAAGCCTGGAGACGGGCAGAGAAGGGACCCACCACCTTCACTACTGATTTTTGGGTGCTGGGTTTGGGCTCGGAGGCTGGCAGCAAGAGCCATTCCCAGTGTGCTGGAGCTCCACAGCAGGGACATGCAAGCCCCAGACACCGCTGCCAGCCCTTACGGGTCACCTTGAGCAAATCACTCTAAGTGCCTCCCCCGTGCCTCAGTTTCCCTGCCTGTAAAACAGAGATAATGAAGGTGACCTTCCTCTGAAAGCTCCAGGCAAGGAGAGCTAAGTGCTAATTATAACATCCTTATCACCCTTCTTCTTCCCTCCTGCTTCTCTTGTGCCTGCTCTCCACTGCCTTTTCCATGTGTGCCCTCTGTGCCTGCAGCATGGCTCCCCAGCTGTCACCCCACTTGTGCTCCAGCTGCCATCACAAGTGGCAGCTCGGGGGGTGGGCAACAGCTGGAACCTAAGGCAGGTGGCAATGCCACATCCCGGGGCACTGCTGGCATGTGGGACCCTAAGCAGCTTGGAAACCACCTGCAAACCAGGAGCTAACTCTCCCTATTTACTCCCAAATTTACTTTCCACTGAATATTCCCTTCCTACAGCTCTAGAAGTTGATGGGTGGCACCAGGAATTGAAGTAGGCAAGGAAACGGGGGCCAGAGCCTCCCTTCACCACAGTCCAGATATCCCCAGCTAGTGCAGCCACCCCATTTCTGGGGACACGGGCAATGGCAGGAGGCAGGACAGGACCCCCCAGCAACCAGCCTGCTCTTTGAAAAGTGTGAGATCTCCTTCGTGTAGCCTTCAGCTTGCCTCAGGGCAAATATCATCACCAACCCTCATGCTCTACCTCCCGGCCCTGCCAGGAAGCAAAGCCACCTGCTGCCCTCCCCCTGCTGCTCATCCCTCATCTCATCAGCTCTTAAAATAATTGCTGCTGCTCCTGCCCATGTGCCTGGGCCAGCATCGAAACACACACAGTTATGTGGGAAGGAGTGGTTCCTGTCCTGAAACATTTACAGTCTCAAGGGATACGAGTGGAGTGGGAGAGAGCAGAGGGACTCAGATAAGATCCCTGGGGACTCTGTGTCATGGCCAGCACACAGGCAGAGGCTTCCAGTGACAGCACAGAGAATTCACCACTCAGCTGCTCTCACCCTGGAAAACCTCATTTCTTCTTAGAGATGAGCCCTGTGACCAGGCAGGAGTGGAGCTATTCTAGCACAAAAAATCTAGCCAGAAAACCAACTTTTTCTCACTTGAATTGCAATTTTCCATGCAGTGTTTGCTTTGTTTGACTGTTTTGCCCAAAGCCATGCTGTTTTTTTTTTTTCCCCAAGCACATAACAAAACCTTCGGAATTTCTGCATCTGCTTCTAATGCAAATTTCTGTTGCTGTATTTGCTCGCTTAACTATTTCTCTAGCAAGAGCCACCACCCCAGCGTTCGGGTGCAGTGGCCAGTGAGCAGCAGCTCACCAGGTGTGCAGGTTCCTGAGCTGTGTCCCGTGCCAGCAGGGAGCAGTTTACAGGGGGTAGAGGGAACCACATTTATTATGTGGCAAAGCCAGCAGCAGGAAACTCAGTCTTCTGTGCAAAAGGTAGATTCCTCCCCTGTAATGAATCATTTCTTGGAGGTGGAGAGGAAAGAGGAGCCTGGGCAGGAGGAAATTGGGAGAGGGAACATATAAAGTGGTGGACCAGCAGCTCTGGAGTCACCCTCCCTGCGCCCAGCTTCCTGTTTGGGGAGAGAGCAAAGGGTTTATCTCTCCCTGCCTTGTCCTCTACACCAAGGGTAGTGGGGGCATCAGTCATGGTCACTCTGAGCAGAAGATAATTCAACACAGACACAAATAAGGTCCCCTCCAGCAGCTCTCAGCCTAAACCAAACATGTTTCCAGTCATGTGTTCCCTGAGCTGGATCAGGACTGAAGGGGCACAGCGATGTGCCATTAGCTGTTGTGGTGTGATGGGGTCAGGACAGTCCCATGGGGGCGCAGCAGGGATGAAGGGGACTGTGAATCCAGGCAAAAAGTAGGATGACACTCTCTGCTGAACAGTCTCAGCGTCCTCTTTTGAGCAGGCAAAGGCATGGATCCGTTCCAGCTCTCACCTGCCACAGACTGCTCTCAGCAATGATAAATAAATAAAAGCTCATTCTAGAGCTGTGTGGCTGCCATGAAAGAAAACTGGTAGATTCAAAAACTAGTGTTTCCACGACAGTCTTCCATCAGGCAATTCCCACCAGGTACCGTTATGGGTCTGGCTCTGAAGTGGTGAACTGGGGGAAAACAAACTCTGTTTGGTGGTTTCCTTCCCCTGCAGCCTTGCCCAGAGCGTTCCAGAGGAGCTCTGGAGCACCCGTCCTGCAGGCGCCCGAGGCAGGCACCACCTCAGTGGTGTGACTGCTCTGCCCACAGTGACTGCTGATGCTGTGGCACAACCTCTGCTGCAGACACGGGCTGTGGATGGACACCTGTGCTGCAGACACTGTCTGTGGCTGCTACAGCTTGCCCGCACTGCAGATACCCACTGCACATGCTGGGGTACACCTGTACGGCAGATGCTGAGGGTAGGTGCTACTGCCCATCTGTACCCCAGGCGCTGGCTGTAAGGTGGTACCGAGCACCTGGAGTGCAGATGCTGACTGCAGGCACTGCAGCCCACCCATCCTGCAGGACAGGTCACAGTCTGCCTCCTCCTGAGGTGTGCAGTGCAGGTGCCGGCTGTAGCCATTACAGTGCCCCTGCACTCACAGCAGGCACCTCCTGGGCCCCACCCTTACCAAAGCCACTCTCGATTCCTCAGCTTAGGCCTTTGCCAGAGATCCCAGCACAGATCCTGCCAGCCCTGGAGATCCAGGGTGCCTCCCACAGGATGCCATCCCTCCCCAAGGGCAGGGTGTGATGCTGGCATGAGCAGTGAAGCACTGCAGCGGCCAGCCCCGGTTCCCAGGGATTGCACCACTTGTGGTCAGCAGTGCTTGGGCACCCGAAAGCACCGAGAGCTGTCTCCTCCTTTCAGATCATCCCTGGCAGAAAGGTGAGGGAAAGGAGAGGAAAAAATAGTTGTCACAACGTCAGACACTTGCTAACATCCCTAAAACTTCCTGGCCTTACAGTGCCCTGTCAGCACTAAACTCCTCTTTGCTGCATAAGAGGAAGAGAGAAAAGAGAGACTTCATCATCTCCTTCATACGTGCTATCAGAAAGCCTCATCTGCAGAGACAGAATGCCCAGTGCTTGAAAAGCTTTCTTAAATCTAATTTAAACCCTCACTGTCAATAGAGCAATTAGCACTGCCCCCCTGGACCATGAGTGCCACAGGGAGGACTGGGGCCAGCTGAAATTAATTCACTCCTGGCTGTCATGGATTGTGACTTTCCTCCCTCCACCTCCTCCCTTTCTGGTAGTGAAGTGGAGACCCCAAGGAAGAGGATACCCTGGAGGAAGGAGCACCCCACAGCAGAGCTCCTTCATCACGGAGCCTCTGCCAGCCCAGCGAGCACTGCTGGACCCCTGGGTGGCTGCGCAGACCCTCCCGCCCTTGTGGTGTAAAAGATGGACAAATGGTGGAAGGATGGTCCTCACAAAACATCCCAGCTGCTTTGGTTGAAGGTGTGCCGCTGGAGGCAGCTGAGGACTTGCAGAGCTCTTGGCTCCAACATACCTGCTGAAGGTTGCTCCATCTACCCTGGATGCCACTGGCAGGGTGTCTCAGTGTGAAAAGCAATGACAAAAGCTGCTCTCCATATCCATGGGGCTGAAGAAAGCAGCTCTTTGGGAGGGAGCATCAGCCCAGATGAAATCAGAGCTACTTTGCAGAGCGTACAGCACAGTTTAGGAGCTCCAGCGGTAGCTGGGAGGTCCAGGGAGGAACAACCCATGAAAAAGCTCAGGCCGTTTGAGAATCTGCCAAACTGGCAAGCTGGCACCCAGGACAGGTAATTTCCTCCTTCTGTGGGTCATGGCAACATGCTCCCACTGGGGCAGGGGGCTGTGGAAAGACCAGCAGGGTCCTGAGAGCCCCAGGAGCGAGGTTGTCACNAATGGAACAGTCAATGGGAATGGAACAGTCAATGGGAATCTCTCCAGTGACCCTGCCCAGCAACAGCCCCTGGTGCCACATCCATCGTGGGGCACTGCTGCTGCCCCTTCCCTGTTCCCGCTTCGAGCCTTGAAGGGGGCATGTTTCCCCCAGCCCGTACCTGTCCTCACAACTCCCACCATGTCAACCAGTTTTTCTGCAAGTGGAGGGCAGCAGTCCAAGACCAGCCATCTGCTCCAGCAGTGATAAAAGCCAACACAAGGAGCAGCATACTAATAAAGCATGGCACATCCTCAAAACTGGCACCGTGAGGAGGCACAGCAGGGCAGGAGGGAGCTTGAATCCCCAAGGTAGAGGAAGAACATTGTCCCAGGACTATTCCTCAGGGACTCCAGTGCCACCTGGGCAGGAAGCTCAGCTGAGCTGCCATACCCAAGCCTCACTCCTCCACAGCCCACAGCCACACCCAGACAGCCTCTGAGATGCAGGAAAGCTTGGACCAACAATGGGAAATGTAATTTTCCCTCTCTTTTTACTCAACTTTCCTCTGCACTGAGCATTTCCCGGCTCCCTGCAGAGAGAGATTGCAGGAATCAATCGTATCTTTGCTTCTATTAAAGAACTGCCAGAACCAGTGCTTTTTATATGGAGCCTGTGTTAAAATGAGGTCCTGAGCAGTGTTTTTCCATATATGGTGCCATGTCAGGGACAGACACAAGAGATCAGACAGAGAAGGGAGAGAGACTGGAGATGGGTGATGCTTGTGGTTCAGGTGCTTCCCAGTGCTCCTCTCTGGAAGCTGGAGGAATCACCTAAGATGGGTGTATTTGGGAGCAGATCCTGCTCATTCTGAGTCTCCAGGCTGTGGTTACTGTGGGATGGAGCTCTTGGTGTCATGCTGATTTTCAGGACTTCGATTCCCAGCCTCCACCCACAAAACCAGAATATTAATGATGCAGAACAAAACCAAAACAATCCCACAAAATCAAAACCAAACTCCTATACAGTGAGCAAACAACCTCAAATACTTTAGGAAGGTCCTGCTGTCTCATGCCAGGTTCAGTTTGTGCTTTTCAGGCAAATGCTGGCAACATTTCTCATTTTTGTCTGCGGGCTGCATTGCCCTTCAGTCCCCCTAGGATTTTGCTCACAACCCTGCTTTCTGCCTTGAGGAGACTCTGTAGCAAGGCTGCTTTATGAAATGCCCAACATCCCTTCAGATGCAAAGCTCCAGGGCAGAGAAAAGCATCCTAATATTAAAATCTGGACTGTGGCATAGTCATGTGCCATCCTGAGCAAAACAAAGAGGAAAAGGAGAACAGACAGGGCTCGTCCAGACTTCTTCTGTCAGCTGGATGCTCACGACACAGCAGACACGGCATAGAGGAGCATGAAGTTTCACATGGTCATTGCTAGGAGGGATTTTGGGGCATGTCTGGCCATAGCAGCTTTAGCATTCCCCACAGACACAGGTTCCACAGGGCTTTGCTTGAAACATGAAGACTGCATCTCTTACTAGCCCAGTCTTGCTCCTCTGGAGGTCTGTTCTCTGCAGCACCCAGGCAAGGGGCTGGACACTGCGGGCACTGTGTCTGAGCTCACTGGCACNTCTTCAAATTGGTGCCCTAAAGCATTAGGCCAGTGCAGTCTGTCCCTGGCGGGACAAGGGACACACTGGGGTTCTATGATCCCCCCGTGGCCTGACCACAGGCAGGAGCACCATGTCAGGAGAGCATGGAACAGTCAGTGGGACAGTCAATGGAACAGTCAATGGGAATGGAACAGTCAATGGGAATCTCTCCAGTGACCCTGCCCAGCAACAGCCCCTGGTGCCACATCCATCGTGGGGCACTGCTGCTGCCCCTTCCCTGTTCCCGCTTCGAGCCTTGAAGGGGGCATGTTTCCCCCAGCCCGTACCTGTCCTCACAACTCCCACCATGTCAACCAGTTTTTCTGCAAGTGGAGGGCAGCAGTCCAAGACCAGCCATCTGNTGGTTCAGGTGCTTCCCAGTGCTCCTCTCTGGAAGCTGGAGGAATCACCTAAGATGGGTGTATTTGGGAGCAGATCCTGCTCATTCTGAGTCTCCAGGCTGTGGTTACTGTGGGATGGAGCTCTTGGTGTCATGCTGATTTTCAGGACTTCGATTCCCAGCCTCCACCCACAAAACCAGAATATTAATGATGCAGAACAAAACCAAAACAATCCCACAAAATCAAAACCAAACTCCTATACAGTGAGCAAACAACCTCAAATACTTTAGGAAGGTCCTGCTGTCTCATGCCAGGTTCAGTTTGTGCTTTTCAGGCAAATGCTGGCAACATTTCTCATTTTTGTCTGCGGGCTGCATTGCCCTTCAGTCCCCCTAGGATTTTGCTCACAACCCTGCTTTCTGCCTTGAGGAGACTCTGTAGCAAGGCTGCTTTATGAAATGCCCAACATCCCTTCAGATGCAAAGCTCCAGGGCAGAGAAAAGCATCCTAATATTAAAATCTGGACTGTGGCATAGTCATGTGCCATCCTGAGCAAAACAAAGAGGAAAAGGAGAACAGACAGGGCTCGTCCAGACTTCTTCTGTCAGCTGGATGCTCACGACACAGCAGACACGGCATAGAGGAGCATGAAGTTTCACATGGTCATTGCTAGGAGGGATTTTGGGGCATGTCTGGCCATAGCAGCTTTAGCATTCCCCACAGACACAGGTTCCACAGGGCTTTGCTTGAAACATGAAGACTGCATCTCTTACTAGCCCAGTCTTGCTCCTCTGGAGGTCTGTTCTCTGCAGCACCCAGGCAAGGGGCTGGACACTGCGGGCACTGTGTCTGAGCTCACTGGCACTAGGGTTATGTGAGGGGAAGAGCACAGCGCTGCTGTGGAAGCACAGGGGCAAGCAGGGCAAAACTGCCAGCTGCCACCCCAGCCCAGCTGCTTGGCACCCTGCAGGACCCTCTTTCCTCCAGCGCAGGCAGGACTGTGCTGGCTTGGCCCCAGTAAACCTCTGGTGGTGATGTCCCCAAGCCAGGGAGAGCTACAGCTCATTCCTGAATCCACACAGGTATGCAAGGACTGAGGCCATGGCATTGCTGTGCAAAAAGCAGAGCAGGTTTGCTTTTTGCCAGCATGCTGAGACAGAGCTAGAGGAGGATGAGAGCCTGAAGTTGTGTTGCAGGGGCTCAGGCGCATAAGCAGGACTGGAGTGAGGAGCGCTGGAGGAGACCCTGGCAGATGTCTTGCCCAAGGAGGGAAGAAGAGGGAAGGGCGTAGCACCACTGGGAGAGGAAGCGATGGAACACCCAGTTGTACAGAGCTTCTCGGGCATTTTAATTTTAGCTTGTCTTTTTGTTTGGGCTTTCTTTTTTTTTTTAAGTTCTTGGCACAGAGAAATCCACTCTAACGACTCTGATGCCACCTCCCCAGAGACGCCTCAGGATCATGGAATCACAGAATCAATCATTTAGGTTGGACAAAAACCTCGCAGAGTCCAGCAGTAAACCTAACACTGCCAAGTCCACCACTAAGCCCTGCTCCTAAGTGCCGTATTTCCATGACTTTTAAATACCTCCAGGGATGGTGACTATGGCTTGTGTTGCTTTGTTTCATCTCTCCTCCATGCCTGCAGCACAAGTTGGCAGGAGGATGGGGTAGGCAGGAGCCAGGCAGCTTCCAAGGCCCAGGGAGAGCAGCAAACACTGTTGGAGGCAGACAGGGGCTCAGGATGCTGGGAACTGTGTGCTCCCCACGGGTTCCTGCTTGCTGTCCTTCCCTGTCCACATTCCACAGGAGCTGCTGGTGCCCCCACTGCCTCTGATGCCTTCAGACCACCAACTAGCCAGGGGTCACTGGCCCACAAGCTCCTGTGGGGACACAGGCCACTGCAGGCAGCCAGGACAGATGTGACAGTGAGGACATTTGTCCTCCACCTGCATATGAGCTGCCCCCTGCCTCCCTCCTCACTGCAAGAATGCTGCTCAAAACCTGGGCGGGAAAAAGCAGACAGGAGAGAAATGCAGACCGATGGGGATTGGTGGTCACTGACTCACCCAGTTCCATCCAATTTCATCACCCCACTCACCCCATGTGGTTCCACAGGTGCCCAGTATGTCCCATGCAGCCTTCTGGGTTCTGTCCATACGTCACAGAAGCATCCCAGTTTTGCAAGCGGGCAACTGAGGGGGAAAACTGAGGCATGTGCGTTCTCTGTAATACCCTGATGACAAGTGAAAAGGGTGGCATTGAAGGGAGAAACTAATCCCACCCTTTGTTGAAAGCAGCCCACGTTGTGTCCAGTGGTGCTGGAAGGGGGCTTTCTGCTGCCAGCAGCCTCTTGGGTAGGCTCAGGGGTCTGCCCCAGAGCTGAGCCTAAGGCTGGCAGAGGGACTGGGGCGATGTGCCTGCCCTCTTCTGCTTGCAAACACTCTCCTGGGAAAGCAGAGAGTAGGAAAGAGTAGACCTCTTTCTGCTCTGACCCCCCAAATGCCCCTACTCACAGGCCAAGCCTCACCAAGTGGCAGCAGCTGTCTTGGCACCACTGCTGCCTCAGTTTGCAGCAGGAGCTCACTGGGCCCTGCCCCCTTGCCCCCTCTCAGCTTGGCCTTGCCTGGGTGCAGCTGGTGGAAGGGGAGAAGCAGCCACAAGAGGCAGAAGCAGCATTGCTGAAACGGGCTGGGGGCACCCCAAAGCCCCGGGCTGGCGCTTCTCCCCTGGTCTCCAACTGGTGCTTCTTTGAGGGGCTCTGGCTGCCAGAGCCTGGAGCCAGAAGAGCTTGTGGGGTGAGACGAAGGGGCTGCTGAGGACCCCTCTGAAAACCCCTGAGGATCCTTGACCTCCCTGGGATCCTGCCCCAGACCTTGCAGATGGTGTTTGCTGAGGGTGAGCAGAGGATGAGGAGGGAGAAATGGAGTTGGCTGGAGGCAGCTGTGCTGAAATAAAAGTCAAGCAAGCATCTTGCCCAAAACTACAGGAAAGTTTAATTATCAAGGACAAAACACCATCTGTTTGTGCAGACTGTGACCCCCTGCCACCCCTGGGCTTTAACAGCTCTTAAATTAGCATGTTTGTTAGGGGGCATTCCCTGCCTGACATCAGGGAAGCAGTTCCCATGGGGCAGAGAGGAGGATGGAGTGGCTGTGCACTGACACCAGTGCTGGGGTGGCGTGCTGGGCTCGGTGGTGATGGGGGAAACAAAACCCGCTTTTGGAAAAGAGCATTCTCTCCAAGCATGGCTCTGGCAAGCCCAGCATCGCTGTGTGTTACCACTGGCAGGTGAGGCATGGTGTGAAACTGTATTTGGGTCTCGGCGTCTTTCCAAAAAGCCAAAGCCAAGAAGATATATGCTTGGAGGAAGATTTTGCCATGTAAAGCCAGCAGAATTAAATGAATACTCGGCAGAGGAGGCTGGATTAAAATCCAATTTGTTTTCAGCCCTGCAAGGGAGGGAAGATGCATACACTGGTACCAAGCCCCGGAACTGCTTTAAGGATGTCAAAACTACACAGTTCTTTTCTTCTTCTTTCCTGTGCTTTATGGGATACAGCATCCAAGGTGGGCATACCACCGCTTTCCTACCTACCTACACTGAAAACAGTCTGAAGCCAACCTGGCCATACAGGAGAAAAACAACTCAGCTGGGAGAGGTCCCACTTCACAAAATCCCAGAAGCCTTCTTCTCCATACTGCTGCCAGTATTCCTGCAGCAAGGCACTTTTCCCACTAGTAAACCCTCAAAGTCAAACGCTAAACATGAATGCATTGGCCTCTGGGATCTGCCATGAAGACTCACATCCAAGGAGCACAGACCCAGGCCTGTGTTCATCCTAGGGCAATTCTGGGCGCTGTGGGTCTGGAGGCGGCCATGCTACCAGACTCCAGGAGCAAGCTTGATACTTGTCTTGCTTGGCCCCACACTCCCTGCACCACCACCCTGCCCCACCAGCCAGGCTCTCACCGGAGTCTCAGGGCTCTCCTGTCCTTCCAGGCCACGGAACCAGTGCCTGTCTCCCTTTTATGCCCCTGTCAGGTCAGCCCCTCTCCAACTCTGCACCATGTTCATATGCCTTACAACTATCAGGACTTTTTGATACTGTGCTCAAGACAAGTGCCAGCATCAAGTCTCATCCTACGCATCTGCCTCTCCTCAGGCTCCCTCTCCCTCCAGCAACTGCCCCATCACTTCCACCCCTAAAATCACACCACGGCTTTGTTCCTTCTCACCTTTGCAGGCAAAGCAGCGAGGGTGTGAAGGACAGCCCTTGCAATGCCAAATTTCACTTGGAAATCCCTTTGCCTACTTGCACCCCAGTGATCTCCATCCCAGGAGGTTGGTGTGCTTCAAACCTCCTGCCTACGCTCATTCCTCCCCTCTCTCAGGAGCCAGGCAGCAGGCAGGAACCAGGGTGCTAGCCCTGCCTGGCCAGCTGCCTTCCACCAGGCATGGCAGGGCAGATGTGAACCACGCGTGTCTTTTGTCACAGGACCCTTCCTTCAAGCTCCAGCACTGAAAGAAGAGAAAACCATCAGCCAAGAGCAGCCATAGAGCCCCCAGTGGCCTCCAGCCCCCTCCCAGTCTCTGGCTCCACTCCATTCACTGGGGCAAGACTCAGTTTAGGGGAGGGCTTGTTTTTTAATTAGAAAATATTCATCAGCATTTAAAAATAAAATAATAAAAAAGTGTCAACCAGCTGGGGCTGTGAAAGCTGGGGCGTTTTTGGCTCCCGTCCAAGCATTTTGATAGAAAGGCTTTTTGGAAAATGTCGTAGAAAACATTTAATTTCTCCCAAGGCCTGCATATGGGGCTCATCACTTGCACATATTGCACAGGAATATGCATGTGTGCTGGCCTCCTGCTACAGGATGACGAGGGTTCGCCGGTGCAGCATGCAAAAGGGGCTCCTTCCACTCCCTTAATTTTTTTTTTTCTTTTTTCCTTTGGAAGAGGAAAGCACTGTATTTCACTTTCGATCCCTGAATATTTGTCAATGGCAGAACAAAAGAAAAACTGAGCCAGACTCAGGTCTGCTCGTACTCATCAGCTCGCTGCGCTCACCACAGGGTAGGCCGCAGATGAGCAGCAAATGCAGGGAAACAGATTTCTGCCCCTGGTTTTGCTGCTTTCCGGTTGCTTGAGCCCATTCTGATGCTGCCTGGATGGAGAGTGGGAGCCTGACTTCCACTTCCCTGGCACAGCAAGAGGTATCAGTTCACATCCCAGCTCACCAATCCAGGGATGTGAAGCTGGCTCATCCTGGACTTGCCACTGGATATATCTGTTAGCTAATGCCTTCTAACTCAGGAGAACTGAAAATACTCCACTGTGGCCACAGAGCAGAGCCTGACCCAGCACGGGGATGACTGCCACGGCTTGGGTCCTCATCTCCCCCCAGTGCTGCTGGCTCCCTCCCTTTCACCCTCAGCTTCTGTCTCAGCAGCATTTGCTTTTCTGCAGCAAGCCAATGAGCTCTTCTGCAAGGAACCAACTTCCCACCAAGCATCTTCTCGCCCTCTCACTGGGATGCTCACCTCGAGGAAATGCTCCCTTCCTCCCCTTGAGCCCCGCTCCTTCGGCCTCTGCCTCTTGCTCCACAGCCTGCCTGGACTGCCCAACCTTCTTTAACCTTTCCTGGAGCATTTGTGCTCCCTTTCCCCAGCTCTGGCTGCACCCCTCATCCCCATCAAGCTGCCCTCTACAGCTCCAGCACCTCTCAGCAGAGAACGTACCAGCCTTGCTGGAGCAATTCTGACTGGCCCCAAAAAAAGCTTCTTCCTGGCAGAAAAAACCTCAGAGCACTAATTAGGAGAAACCCTGGGCAAGGAGAGGGGGTAGGAAAAGAAACCATCTGATCCCACTATCTCTGTGGAAGTGAAGTCGAAGACAGCTTGGGAAGAGGGCACAGATCCGGCTGGGGCTGCAGAGGAGCCTCTGAGCAGAGCAGCACCTTTGTGCGGGGCTCAGACTGTAGTTCTTACAGACACTTGTGAGAAGATTTAATAAAAAATCTACTGAATCTTCAAAACAGGAATCATGCCTAAATAAGTGTGCACACTAGCATGCACACACACACAGACTTTATTAATTTTCATTTTTTTTGGCAACCTTTCCCAGCTGGAGGGGAAATTTAATGCCAAGTGTATGCCAAGGCAGGGTCGGCAAGATCCACTATGGAAAAAAATATTAAATGGAAAAAAAAAAAGTCCTTAAACCACATCTGGAACACTCTGCCCAGTTTTGGCGCTCTGGTACAAGACTGGCAATGCTGACCTCCAGCAAGTCCATGGAGGGTGGTGATGAGGCTGAGGCACATGGGGATCAGGATAGGTTGAGAAAACAGGGCTTGTGCATCCTGCAAAGCGATGGTTTTTGAGGGATTGAACAGGAACCTGACAGCACCTACTTAGAGATTACTGAGATGATGTAGACAGGCTGTATCCTCCGTGGTGGGAAGATGAGAGACAACAGGCACGAGCTGGAAGAGCTGCCACAGGGGAGGTTCAGGCTTGCCGTAAGGAAGGCACAGTCTCACGACAGTCACCTGCTGGAAGATGAACCCAGACAGGCTGTAGTACCTAAGCCTGGAGGTTTTCAAAACCCAAACAGGCAAAGTAAACTGGTCCACACTCAGTATTCATCCTGCCTGGGGCAGGATTCTGGACTAGAGACTTCCCAGGCCATTTCTTACCTAGTCGGGTGGATGAACATGCCATTGCCAAGAAAAATTAAATATGATGAAGTTCCCCACGAATTCTGAGGGGGAGGGCCCTGCTCAGTGCTCCTTTCAAATATAACGGAAAGCAAAATCTGGGTGAACACATCTGAGGAGCTCTCCAGCCAGAGCAGGACGTAGACCATGGAGACGAATAGACCGCGGGACTGCAATGTGTCAGGGCCAGATCCTGTGCTCAGCTCAACCCCGCTGATGAAGTGGAGACCGAGGAGATGGCTGTCTGTCCCTTTTCCAAACTTCCTTCTGCAGGGACCGCCTTGCATGACACCAGTAAGTGATTAACGAGCGGCCAAGCCCGTCAGCACGCAGCCTGCGTGCATGGGCGCTTTGCATGTGTGCACGCCGCTCCCCGGGACTTGGCGGGGAGGGGAGCTGGGGAGAAGAGCGCTGACAAGCAGATGATTAATTGAAATGCAAGCGGGAGGAAAAGCAATGTCCGCTAAAACTATCAGGCGTCGCGAGCATGGGAAAGGAACTCGGAGACGCCGTCTCCATCTCTGCTCCACACGCATGGCGCCTCCCAGATCCAAGCTGCTTGCCAGTCCTTTTCCTGGCTTCTATTTTTGCAGGTGCAATTTCATATTTGAAAATAGCCATGTTGCACACGCACATATATATATACTTTTTTTTTTTTTTTTTCTTCCTCATCATCCCCCCGGCTCATTCCACATGGAAACGGCAGCAGTGGGAGAGCAAACCTCCCAGTCTGCAGTGCACGGCAGCAATTAGGCATCCAAG
>VYXC01003055.1:188369-220780 GCA_013397175.1 Platysteira castanea
ATTATCCCATGCCTCGGGGTGAAGGTGTGCACAGCCTGGGCTCTTCGCACCGTCTGCATCTTCCAAGTGGTGCAGGCTCAAAAACACACTCCTAAAGTCATCAGTTTATGCTAAAATAATAACAAGGGAAAAAAAAAAAAAAAAAACAAAAACAAAACAACTGAGAATTTGGAGAACAATAATACATCCTGTTTTTGAGAAGCCGGAATACAGCCTGGACAATTTGTATTTTAGAAGTCACAGCAGCAATCCATGTAACGACAAGAACAAAAGCTACACCTATGGTCCAAGACTCGCTGTTTCAAACTCTGTAACAGCAGGGACCACAGCTTCATCCAGATCAGTCTAACNATGATGGCTGGAAAAAGTACAGAGGGGGAAAGCAACAGTAAAGAGATATCCTAGGGGGAAGTTTGAAGGGGCAGTGAAGTGATTTTGTTATGGCCAAGGTCAAGGACAGTGCCCTGGAAATATCCTGCCTCCAGCTCCTTCTCTGAGGAGGAGGACCAAAGAGAAGACTGAGGGGTCTTTCTGTAGAAAGGAGAGGATCCTGAGCTTCAAAGTTTTGGGTTGGAAGATCAGGGATGTGAACTTGCTGATGGCTTCTTGATATAACCATAGTGCAGATGACAAACACCAGATCCTTGTCTGAGTGAGCACTGGGCAAGCAAGACTCTACCTAAGACATGACCTGAATGTGGGCTGCTGGAGCATGGTTATTACCAGGTTTCACTTGGCAAGCTGATCCCCAGCCAAGACAACTGGCTCGAGAAATTAACTTGGTGAGTTGTTCAGAACTTTGCTGCTCAGGTAACGAGCGGACCTGTAGGCGATTGCATTGAAGGACTTCACAAACTGCTTGTATCGTTGACATGGTTTAACAGACTGCTGTTTATGAGACAGAGCAGTATTTAAAAGACACATTTCTCTCAGAGCCGCACATAAAATTTGATAGCTAAATAGCTGTAAATGCTACTGAAGTCTGAAAACTCAAAGAGGAATCAAGGGTCTGTCATGCGGAGTATCCGCCAATACACCCGGCCCCGCAGAGCCAGTGAGACTTCCAGTCTCATAAAACCTTTTTTATATTGGAAGTGAGAATTTGTGCAGCGCATATGAACTCTCTTTTATTGGGCTGGTGTGATGCTGAGAAAATGCAGTTAAAGTTGTACAAGTTCTCCTTGGAGCACTATCAGGGAGCCTATAAATCAAAAGCTTTATCCTGGAATGGGTTTACTAAATAAACCTTCTTTAATTTGGGCTCGTGCTGAGCAGCAGGACCACAGCAGGAGTGGGTGCCTCCCCTTGTCAGTGCCCATTTGCACTGCTGGAGCAGGGACACCCCTGAGTGAAAGGTCTCTGGCCCGTCTCTCAACTCTTGGAGCCAACTAGAGCATCCCAACCACAGAGCATCCTCCAGAGCCTGGCACCATTCTCCTTACTCCTCTCATGGGAGTTTGACCCCCGCAAAACACCGATGACCCCCCACAATGCTCCCTGCTCAGAGTCCCAGCCCAGCTGCTTCCCTGAAGCCAGTCCAGATCTCCATGCCTATGCAGCTGAATCACAGAGCTCCTGGGAGCATCCTGGGTTGGAAGGCCCACAGACCCACCTTCAGCACCCAGTGGAAATGGAGAATTTCCGAACCTTCACAAAGGCCTGGACTGCTTTGGTTGGGGAGGAAGATTTGGGCCAGCTCCCTTATTCCCCAAAGACTCCTACAGCTGCATTAATTATTTCATCTTAGTCTGGCTTCTTCATTAAGCTAACCTAGACGGCCCATGGCTGAGTGACAGCAAGCCAGTCTGCAAGAGCCCAAGCCAGCAGTGCTGGAAACCATGGGCTTGATGTGATTTACTAATGTTACACATATCTCAAACATGCAATCTTTAGAGGACTTGAGGCTGCTGTCTGGGTGGAGGAGAGCCCACACAGAGCCGGCAGCACAGCATCTGGACCAAGCCCAGGTATCAGCCACTCACCCCGCACTTAGCCAGCAGGGTCGAGCCTGATGGTGGGAGCAATTCCCTCATGGATGCCCAAAAGGCACAGGGAGTGGAAAGGCCCTGCAGTGCTGCCAGTGGACCTGAGTATGACACAAAACATCTGTGTCAAAGCCAGGGCCCGGAAGCACAGCTCCTCCGGCACTGGCGGCGGGACAGCCACTTCACCCCACTGATGCCGCCGTGACTTCAGCTAATTCTAGCATTGGGCTCCCCTTGGGATGTCTGGCTTTTGTGGGCTCTGAGAACGATGCTTCGGGGCATTACACAGATCCCCTTTTTCCAGTACTGCCGAATCTGAGGCTTTTGTGTGAATCCACTGTATTTTGCCGCCTCTGCAAACAAGTGTATAGAAATACAAGACTTCAGCCCCTTGGAATCCTCCAGGGAAAATTCAAAGCAATGAAGAAATATGAGTTGTTTTTCCATGAACCTATTGAAAAAAGAAAAAAAAAACACCCTGAAAAAACCCACATTACTTTTCAGCCCAGTTTTGCCAGCAGTACAGGTCTTTTTCCCACAGTCTAAGGAATCAACACATTTTCAAATCACTCCTGCTTATGGTATTGAATATCAGAAAAAGATTGTCTTTCATTCAGCAGCTGTTTTGGGAAACTTAGAGAAAAGGCAAGCAGTCTAAACTTAGCAAAACACGAAGAAAGGCTCCGATGCAGTTAAAAACTAGTCACAGGGACTGGAACAGGAGAGAAGGGGTCTGCAAGGGGTGCATGCGAAGTGTTTTGGGATTGCAGCATCCTTCCACAGCCCAAATCTCTCATGGTAGCTTCTCAGCACTGCTCCACTCCTACAGCTCCTTAGAAAAACATAGGGACATGTCCTAATTTCCTCAGGAAAATCAGCAGTTACCTCCTGATTTCCAGACCTTCAGCCTTTCTGACACATAAATGCTCTGGCATGTCTGTTCTGCCAGTGGGGAGTGGGCAGCTCCAAAAATAAACCAAGCAGCTCAGTGCATTAAGAGGAAACTCAAGAGATGGAATAGCAATAGAGGATGGAGGATTTGCTGAAATAAGTTTGCCCTGAAGCACTGGAAGGAGACAAGCCTTGGTTTCCTACAGGCTCATGCTATTTAATCCCCCTATGCCCCCAGCAATAGCTCCAACCTCCTCCTGTGAGTTCTGTGTTCCCTGTCTCATCCATAGGGATGGGACCAAAACCTCCGAGCTTTCCTTAAATAAGGGCACGGGTCTGGGCGCTGACCCCAGTGGCTTTCTCAGTCTGTCAGACCTGGGTGCAATCAGCCAGCAGGACAGCGAGCCATCACTGGAGAAGGCTGAAAGTCCAGCAGTCACAGGAAGGAAACTTCACGGAAGAGAGATGAGGAAGCCAAACTTGGCAGGTATCAGCACTCAGTTTGGGTCATATAGCACATCAGCCGTGGCTGGACATCCCCAACAACACCCTCGGGCAAGGGATCAGAGCCAGGCACTGTGCCCCCATCCTAGCTGACCCCTGGTTCCCACCTGGCCCCCAGAGAGCCACAGAAAAGTCTTAATGCCACCAGGTAAGCAAAGAGCAATGACCGCCAGGCTTCTAACAAAGACAAACTGCCTCTCTCCTCCCTCCCAGATTGCAAGCAGATGTGTGCTTAAATTACCTGCTGCTGACTGTGACGCTTAGCAAAGCGCCGTGGTCTAGGAGCAGAACGAAGGAAAAATGTGTGAATCGAGGGAAGGGAGGATTAGCAGGAATTCAGCTGGCTCTGGAAGGGCAAAGTGTCGTCATTGCAGGAAACAAATGTCACTTCCATTGCAAAACAAGCACTCGTGGCACAAGCGAAACCCTCACATTGCCAGAGTCAGTGACGAAATTAAGTTTGGGGAAAGGCTGCAGGGCTGCGTCTGGACTTCCCAAAGGGAATCGCTCCCAGCCCACAGCATGCTACAGGAACAGCCCTGCCTGTTTTACATGGCTGTGGCTTCCTCTTCCAAAGAAACTCTTGAGGCCTGTGTACCCAGCTGCCTGGGTACAACCTGGCTCTAGACTGCTTGACACGCATCCTGCTAGTGTTGGCTCCTGTGCAGGTCGCCATTCTGTTTCCTGAGTCTCCCCTGTGATGCCATGGGAGTGCCCATGAAGCTCCTGTGCCCAGGTGGGCAAACACACCCGGGGTGCATCTTGGCGGGGCCAAGGTCAGTGCTAACAGAGAAAAGGCCTGGCGATGCCCCCCCATCATGCTGGTCCTCTGCGATGCATAAGGAAAACGGGCTCTGCACCAGCTCTGCCCCTACTCAGAGCCTGCCTGTGCTCGTATCAGTGACAACTATACATACCCTCATGGGATGCTGCCCAAAGCCTGCAGTTTCAGGGCACATCACTGAGCCAAAAGCAAGACTCCAAGCAATGCCTCCTTAGAGAGCTGGGATGTGGGTGCAGGCCAGGAGAGCCCTGACACTATGCTGCTTCTGTGAGGGCAGCAGGTTGCTGCAAGGATCCACAGCCTTTAGGGGAGCATCCAAGGAGATGCCCCATCTCCCAGCAGTGTCCTGCACGGCAAGACAGCGTTCTGCAAACTGAGCCACAGAAATCAAGCCCAACCTGCTCCCCTTCCCCCTCGCTGCTCCTGGCTTGCTCTCTGCCGAGCCCTTGTGGGTCACACGTGGCGTCCCACTTCCCGGCGCAGCTCCACCGGCTGGAGCAAAGAGCAGAGTCAGACCCAAATTGCAGATTAGTGCGTTGGGTTCATGCACGGGAAACAAAAGATCGGAAATCTCTGAAGTGCACAGCTGGAATCCACACCCCGACCATGTTTTTGTGAGATATCACGTACATTTTTAAAAGCTATCTAGAGAGGGTTCTGCTTTAAAACAGTCTGGCGGCTGCTGCACTGACACCACCTCCTGTCACACTGACCAGGACCTTCAACTGTTCCCTGTCCCCCACAGGCCATGCTCATCTGTAGCCTTTAGCCTTAGGTTATGAAATTACTCAAAGAAAGGATTAAATGTCCTCCTCTGCATTTGTTCCACACCAGCTGTGGAGGGAGGGTGGGAAAGGAAGGACATGTGACCCAGAAAAATCACTGTGGGATACTACCTGCCAACACCCTGAAACGGTGGTCCCCAGCAGCCCTGGGGTTTCTCTCTCCATCACATGTATGGCCTCACAAGGTCCCTGCACGGGGAATGCCCATGAGCAGCCATAGGATGCTCACATGGCACCATGAGGAACGTGGACTGCAGAAACACTCATCTCCCTCTGACACCACAGATGTGGTTCCGTCTCCTTTCAAAGCTCCCACAGCAGCAACCATATGATGGGATGCTAAACTATGAGACCTTTCTGTGCCTTTTTCCGTGTACCAGCCTACCAGGCTAGAAGTGATCCAAGGTAAGATCAAATACCCTTGTAGGATGCTTAGGTTCTGTTCCTCAACACCACTGACCTCCAAGAAGTCCTCCAGCATGCTGCAGGAGTCTGAGTGAGTATTTAATTCCCCTTAGGGCTTTGTTTTTCCCTTGTTGCATCTTCTTCCCACCTCTCACATTGTCTGAATTGCAAGCTGACCCCTCAGCTTAGCTCTTCAGGATGTTTGCTCCACTTTGACTCAGAACCTCTCATCTGTGAGCACCTTCTGCTTGCACCGCCAGCCAGAAATAGCAGCCCTGCCTACGCCCGCTTCTTTCGAGGCCTCCTCTGCCCCTAAAGCATCATCCATGATAATTCTGCAGCAAGCATTCCCTCCAGGAAAACATGGTTTGCTCCATTCAGGCTGACTGACCTCAGTAAAGTAGCATCTCCTCCATCCTACCCGCCCCTTTGTTTGGTCAAGGAGGATTGATGTGAGACACAGCACTTCCAGTTAAAATAATTAGTTTAGAAGTCCAGCATGAAATCAAATTCCAACATGGTGACATGCCACAACCAGCCTCCCCAGGAAGGGAGTGCTTTGGGACCCTCTCCAATGATTGTTTCTTAGGGACTGCAGAGAAGGTACAATGTGCTGATTCAACCCTGACAGTGCTCTGTGCACTCGCCATGATGGAGCATGGAGCAGGACACCACACTTCCATTTGGAAAACCACTTCCTCATCCATACTATAAGTAACAAGGCAGCAGTACCCAGCAGTGCAGCCACAGGCTCACCCCAACACAGGGAATAGCCAAGCCAAGCCGCGCTGGGACAGCGCAACTGTGAGTGAAACCCCTTGCAGTGAACACAGGGCCGAGGATGAGATGCTGAAAGAACGTGAGTCATTGAAGGAAGGCGCCTGCTTTTTCCAGCACACGTGTGGAGTTACTCTCACCTGAAATCAGTTTTTGGACAGCTAGCGAGCACATGCTGTTTCAAGTCAAATATGCCTCGATCGCTGTCCCAGGCGATAACTCCCAGGGAGTTATCTCAGGGTTTATTAATGGGGAAATCCTCTGCACTGACATGCTTGAAGCATTGGGGTGAGAGCAGTAAGGAAGGAGAATCAGCAACACCTGCTCTGCTTGTCCCTATGGAAATGATCAAAAAAAGGGCAAGACCATTGCCCATAGCCAGGGATGCCCAGAGTTCTCTGGACGGCTCCAAGCACAGGCTGCCCTCCCTCCCACACCTAGATGGGAAACCCATTAAACACTGCAAGCAATGAAGCCTCCACTGCTCCTCCCTGGAGGCGTTTTCACGGTCAACTTGAGGAAATTGTTCCTGATATCCAGCCTAAATTTCCCTTTGTTGATTTTCAGTTGAGCAGCGGAAAGGTGGGAGCTTTAATGAGACAAGCGGGGCCGCTGGAGGGGAAGGAGCCGTCAGTTTGAGCAAGGCAATGCACAGAGCTGTGGTTTAAGTGAAACAGCTATTGCAAAAAGCCCAGAATCCTACAAACTTGGGATGGAAAACGTCTATTAACTTTCCCAACGGACTAACATGAGATTGTTCCCCCATTTTCTAATGCTTCTCCCAGTCCAGCTATTTGATTGGGACCAGAGCTCTGCAAAAATATGAAGGGCTTGTTCATTTTTTTTTTTTTTAAAGGAATTGCTGTATGTGGAATAAAGTGTTGGACTTTATGGCCAGATTTTCTTGTTCCATCCAAGGGCTTTGGCTGTTTTGTCTCCTCACACAACTTCTGCTCTGCAAACCACCACCCCTCTCCACCCCAAACTCCTCTGGTGTATGAGTCAGAGGGCATAAGGTGCACAGCAGAAAGTCACTACCAAATTGTGTTCGAAAATAAGGGCTTTTCGGAGTGAGAAACAGAACACAAAACTGCAGACAACTGCTTTCTGGGACATGACTGCTGCTCAGCAAGGCACCTCATGCACTTCCTGACAGGAACCCAGCATGATGTTGCACAGCAAACCAGCACTGGGACAAGTTCAATGGACGTGAACCTAGTGCCACCCCTCACTTTTTCCACCTCTAATTGTGGAAAAGGCTTTTCATCAGCCTGTAAGACACTGCAATGCTCACAGGACCACGCCTGGGATGTACAGATGTGAGAGCAAAAGGTACGTAAAGCAACAGTTGTGCAGCCAAGTGGGTTTGGCATGACCTCTGTTGCTTCCAGCAGCTGGGACATCAGGACCTAAAAATCTAGCTTGAGAGATGTGATTCAGCAAGCAAAGGAACAATGGCTGGGTCCAGGAGCCCTAGGCCCCTCTGCCTTACACCCCTAGAAAGTGTCAGGACTGTACAGTCACGAGTCCCAAAAACTGGCTGGCTGCTTTCCAGGGGAAACAAAACTCCCAGGCTGTGATGCACCACTGCAGCCAGACCCCTTTCAGTGGGCAGGGGTGTACCCAATATAGCCACCCACCCCCACAGAATCATGGAAATAGAGGCATCACAAGAACACCAGAAGATGTTCGCCTCAATTGCACACTTTTTTCTTAAGTGTCAGATGGCTGTATGGCAGCAGAAAGGCTCTTTTCCACCCTATTGCTATGGGCTTGTAAAGGCAAAGTGGCTGCATGCTCCCCGGAAACATCAGGCTCTCTTTTCCTGAGGACCTGCCACCTGTAACGTTTTACCAGCAGAAAGGGGAGCAGAGTGCTCCTGGTGGTGTAAAGTGAGGGCGTTTAGGTGGGCAGGAGCCCTCCCACCCCTTGCACCCACGCTGGGCCAGAGCAGAGCACTGCCTTCCCAAAACCAGCACCTAACCTGCCTTGCAGAAGAGAGCAGAGGGATGGCACCTGCACATGCTCTGCCTGACAGTAACACCTGGATTTGGAAGATCATCAGGCAGCACATTAAACTTGAGCAGGTTTAACCTAAGGTTTCCCTGCTGTAGCTCTCCCCTTGCTCTTTGGTGTCTCGGCAATGCCCTTGCAGGATAAGGGTTGCAAAAACTTCAGTAAGAGACATCCACACCAAAACATAAGAGAAATCCTACCTCACCCTCTCTGTTTTCAGCAGCACAACAAACCTGAGTGCTGGCCAATCAAATAGAGGTTTTTTCCCCCCCATGTACTTCCTAAGCATCAGGCAAGAGAGCACACTGCATGGAACATTGCAAGTCTGGGATGTGGCAAGGCACCAACTACACTTTATGTGTTGCAAAGCCACCTCCTCTGTGGCAGCTGAGATTTCAAAGCATACACTCCGACCTTGGTAATACATTTTACATACTGAGTCACTGCTGACACGGGAAATAACAGGGGAAAAGGGCTGGGATTGCAAAGATTTTAATGCGTGGTGGGATCTGCTAAGAACTGGGACAACGCCAATGCCAGCCTGGCCCTCCAGCCCTCTGCCACTCTATTATGGGCACAAGGCAATGAGATTGAAATGATCTGAGGGGATGTAAAACACTGGTACACCAGCCTAGGCAAGAGGAGGGTGAGGATTTGAAGGAGGCTGAGACACACACTCTGCTCTGTGGGTAGCCCTAAGGGCAATGAGTGAGTGATTCCCCATTTTTTATCAGCCACTTCCAATGGAGGATGACTTGAACAGGACAGCTCTCATTTTTCCTCTTACGGAAAGAATCAGGACAGGTTCACATCCTTTGCCTGTGAAGGCAAGCATCCCAAAAATGAGGAGAGAGGACAGAGGAGGCTTAACAGAGAGCTTTTTCACTGGAGGGAGCGGAGATAGATAGGCAGAGGGATAAGAAAAGAGAGGAATCCTTCGCACATGACATCCTACCCCATCTGGTCCCTTCGGGCTGACACTCAGCCTGAAGGTTAACACCCCTGAGACACTTCACAGATACATAATTTGATTCCTCAACTCTCCTCTCTTCTCCCAGCAAGGGAACAGCAGTTTCCTATAGCCCTGATTTGCTAAATAAAACACTCCTTGATGGCTCCTCGCAATAACATTTGCACAGAAAATTGACATTCTTCCTCCTCCCATACGCCCTGACACTGTTTGTTTGTGAGTTAATAACTTGAACACTCGGCTGAGCTATTGATCCCTTCTCACAATGATTCTTTAGTTCAAAATACACACGAAAAATAAAGGAATGAGATTGCAATGGCAAAATGAACTCGGTGCTTGCATATGGCCCCATGTCACGGGCACTGCAGGGGGACTCAGGTACTTCCCAGATGCTCACAGTATCTTCTGCAGACAGAACCACACAAGGCTGGATTTATTTATCTCAATAGTCAAGGAAGAGACATTGCAGCTCGCAGGTAGAAAGTTTTCAGGACCCAAAATTATCACTTAGCTTTAAATATTCATCACTCAAAAGGGGCTTCAGAGAAGGATAGCTGGTGCAGGTGGGTGTTCGTGCTAGAGATGTCCAGCAGCAGCCCTGTGTGGGTACCACCACCTCCTGTTACAGGAAAGACAGTACTCCAGAGCCCCAATTCCCCAGCTGGAGGAGAGAGGGTAGCTGCAGATCAGTCCCTCCACCCAGGGCATGGTGCTCCTTGGGCTTTTGATGTATGAGAAAGGATCTGGCATTCCACAGGCAAAGCAAAGCCCCAGGTTTCATCCGTTCCCTCCTGACAGCACTCCTTCGGAGCAGATCCCCCTCCACCACCCACCCTAACAAAACCTGATGAAAGGAGACATTAACGTCACTGCAATGCCTTCATCCTCCTTAACCACTCCTGTACCAGCAGGGCATTGCACCACCTCTCCCAGGGGAATCCTTCCTAGCCGTGTTTTCCTTTGCAATCTGTTTGCATACCTCTGGCTAATTGTTCTTCAGACTGCTATTTTCAGGGTAGATTTTCATGGCAAACGATCAATTTTTCCCCAGTTGCTTTTTTTTTTTTTCCTTCAAAGCCTTTGATGTCTGGGAAAATAACAGGCAACCTCAACACACGGCTGAGCATCAGGCGAGGGCTGGGAAGCACTAAGCGGAAATGCATTTAGTTGTCTGGGTCAAAAACCATTTCCTTTGTTAAATGATTATTATTGTTCCAAGAGGATTTCAGTGGGAATTGAGGGTGCTTAGATAGATGGATTCACAGGTTTGCTGAGCTTCTATAAGGGTCTCTATATCCTCCACCATAATTCTACATAACTTCCAACACCAATAACTCTTCTATGACTCCCAACAGATATTCCTGTGCCTTCCAAAGCAATAACTTCTCAATGAACTCCAGACCTGCCAAATCGACTGTTTTCCCCCCACGGACGCCTGCTTTTTGGCCCTTCTCACCGCCCCCCTGGGAATCTTGACCCATTTACCTCTCCTTCTGGTTCCAAGCCCAGCGCAAGGGGAGATGAGATCAGAAAGCGATCTGCCTCGGACGTCAACAAATAGCTCTGGCACTAAAAGCTTTCAGTCATCTCCCATTTTACTGACTGCTCTCAGCAGCCGACGATCCAGATCTGGACGTGCTTGCACTTCTGAGCAAATCTTCCCTCGTCACACACTGCCCTTTCTCACAATACTCATTTCTTCCAACTCGTACCTGAAAATTGCTGTGAGTGTTGCAGGTCTCCCCTAGAAAAATTACTTAGGTTATTCACTGGGGCTAAAGAATAAACACTCAAATAAGAAATAAACCGTGATGCATTTCTGGGGTCACCAAGCCTCCCAGTTCACCCGTAAGAGCATCGTGCCAGGCACAGAGACATTGAGCTGCTACCTCTCCGCGCACTTGATCTTAACGACATGTTGATTAAGCTAAGGTTAGAGCTGCTTGTTACCTTATTATTTTTGGTTCTATCACAGTAATGCTCAGTGGTCTCAATCAGGAACAGACTTTTTTTCCCCCTCTCTCCTTTTAAGTACCAAATTATTTCAAGATCCAGTAAAAATAAATGCACACAAGCAGGCTCTGCTCTTTTCCAGTGGATTTTGCCCTGTGAGGGAAGAAGAGGTTTCAGCAGTGTGTTTGAATCAAAAATGAACATATGCAAGAAGGGAGGAATGACATGCATCAAAAGTTGCCCTTTTATTTTGTTGAAAGAGGTTTTTTTTTAAAACAACGAAAAACCCCAAAAGACTGATCTTACAGCACTAGGTGCTGTGAACAGTCAGCTCATGCTGCACGGTGGATATTGAGTGAGCTACAAAGCTGCCCAGAGGAGGACAGAGGAAGGATAAACTATTTGGCTCCACTTTTGGGCTCTCCAGTCGCTATTCCACTCACAAATTGCTCCAGTTTCTGGGTCCAAACATGGCCAGCCTCGTCTCAGGTCATCCCCACCCCATGAGCACACGGAAAGCAAGCAGTGCTTCCGTATAAATAACCAAGATTTAAGAGACAGCACTAAATTTGCTGAAAAGCATGTTAAAGGAGCATGCCCTGGTGTAGGTCTATGCACGCCAGGCTGCCTTCAAATGGGTGCAATAAGCTGCCAGCTCTCATCAGACCCATGATGAGCTGCCATAGGCACTTTATCTGGGGAGCAGGTATTGGAGGGGCAGGAGCTCTGCAAAACATCCTAGTCTGAGATCAGATGGAGTCCAGGAGGGAAAGGCAGCTGGGGAATGCCACAAAGGAAGTTTGGGCAGGTTGTCTTCACACCAGAAGGGATGCAGGTGCTCATCCTCAGTGGGTGATGCTGCTGCCCTGGGAAACTGGAATAGCGTTCCCCATTTCCACTCCCTCCCAGTCAGGGAGAAGTGAGCCACTTAAACCAAGAATCACAGAACCACTAAGGTTGAAAAAGACCTCTTATGTCATTGAGTTCAACCATTAGGACCTCTAATGCAGGAGGATCCAATTCCTCTACCACTGTGGGCACCTCTGACCACCGTGGCCGCCAGCTTCTCCTTACAGGTATCCTCAGATGTTGGTGCAGGAGTCCCACTGTGAGGCCAGGCTTGTGTCACACCCCCCAGCTGCACTCCAGTGCCCTGTGAGTGACCTGGCTTTTTAAAAGATGCCATCACACCCACACAAACCGATTACTAGGAAAAAATTAAGGTGATGATGGACCTCAGGACCACCATGGAAAAATGTAAAAAAGGGATACACCTGTTCCCCCAAAGCCCAGTTTCTGCAAGGGATTTGCATGTCATTTGTCAAACAGGAGTCAGGACTCCTCTTCCCTGGTTTCCAACCAAAATCAGCCTATGCCTTTTCTGGTGGCATCTGAAAACAACCCAAAAACGGAAATTAAGAAATGAAACCTCTAGAAACTGTTACTGTTTCCCTGCCCTGTGCTGAAACTCTCACTTCCCTTTGCATTCAGTGCTGCTATCCTCAGTGGGAAAGAGCTGGTTCTGTCCCCAAATTTAACCCTTGACTTCAGAAAACTTCCAAAAGGGAAAAATGAGCACCTCTTTTAGGGAAAACCCACATGGAAAAGACTTTGGAGAGGCTCAGTGATGCTTTAATGGATAACAGAGGAGAAATGGCTGTGGGAACTGGGGCAAGAGAGGACTTTTCTGGGGAGCATGGTGTCTCCTAAAGCAGCAAGTCCCATCAGTTCTGGTGTTCCAAAGAGGCCTTGCAGCACAGAGCAATGCAGGCAGACACACAGCAACTTACTTGGAGGCTCTGGCATCCCAGCTTCGAGCAGGAAGGCGCTACACAACTGCACTAATTATCTGCTGAACATCTGTCTCTCCCCTACTATTGCGGGGCTGGAGGAGTCCTCCTGCATAGCTGAGGATTAGCGCTGGAAAAGATTTTGTTGACTGTGTGATTTTGCATAGGAGAGGGAGAGAAAAAAATCCTCAGATTCCTTGGAAGGGGTGGGTGTTTCAGGGACAATCTCTTGGATGAAGGAGGGGAATTAGTGGTCGAAATCAGAGACCTTGCTGGAGCAAGAAGCAGGGGCTTGCCCTGATGTGGGCTGAGGGATTTAGTCCCTTGCTCCAAACTGGAGGGAGCAGGAGCTTTGCTGCTGTGGTCCCAACACTCCAAGTAACACCAGGGCATCTACTACAGTCCAGAGGGTTCTCCTGCCACGGCCCCCAGCCTGCTCCACTGGCAGCAGAAGTTAATCACCAAAGACCAATCTGTTGGCGGCTTTCCAGGGACTGCTTCACTTCCCTGGGACAAAGAAGAATTCCCAAGTTCACCAGTGGCTCTAGCATTCGATAATAAAAGTAGTAACAAAAATATAAATAATAATAATAAAAGTAGTAAGACCTTGAGTTGTGGTGTGGTACCTGGGGGAGGTTGTGCATCCTTCTCACTGTCTTGGCTGGCATGCAGTTCTCCCAAAATCCCTCTATATCCGGCACCAGCACAAAGGACCTTGGACAGGCTCCTGGTATAAATCACCTCCTAATAAACTGAGGAGCCTCCTTCCTGTAGAGGCAAGGGAGGGGATCTGGAACTGCAGGAAATGGGACTGGGTGGTGGGAATACGTCCCTAATCTTCAGTCTGTAACCCACCAGCTTTTGGAGGAAAAAAACTGCCCAACTTTGTATGACATCTACCATCCATGTTAATGAGGTTTGTAGAAATCTGTGTGCAAAAAGTCTGACAGAAGCTGAAAAACCAAACCTGTGGTGAAGTGAAGCCAATTCCCTGCTGTTTAATTAGTACAAATGTCTTGTGAGCTGGGAACGTGATTTTTTTATTCCCTTTCAAGACCATCAGGGGCCAGAAACTTGCACAATAACACAAACAAAATGTCCCTTAAAATCAACTGATGCTTTTGGCCAAGCAGAAATGGTTGGGATTTCCAAATATGGCCCATGGGAACAACAGCCCAGGCATTCTCGGGAAGCATCTCGGAGCCTAAACTGTCTCCCAAGAATAAAATCCTTCAGTCCAGCGTGACAAAAGAGCCATTGCATGACAGTCGCTATCGCAGAAGCACGCGAATTAAGCAATCAATCAAGCGAGCAATGCCTGGGAAAGAGCAGCGCACGGGGCGCATCCTACCAGCAGCAGAGCAGGGCTGGCCCGTGGCTGCCTCCCGTCACACATGGGCTATTGTATCCCTTCTCCACCAACATCACAGCAAGTGGGGGTTTCCCTCTGGTTTTGGCTTTCTAATCCAAGTTTGGGGAGCAGGACCCTTTCTTGGAGAGAATGCAGGTATCCAGCATTTGTTTTGGACTCGGACGCTATATAAATCAATGGTTATTCTGCCGGGACGTGACAGAGCAAAAAATCAGATGTAAAATTTGCCAGACGGCAAGAAACGAGCTAGAAATTGTTGCCGTCTCTCCTGGGTCAGGGAGTGAATCCTGTCTCAAAGGCTTGGGATTGCATGTGTGCCGCCAGCTTCCCATAATGACATTCCCTAGGGCAAAAAGGGAAAGAAGACTATGTAAAATCACCCATGCCTTATTGTCTTCCACCTCTTTTAACTGGTTCAAAGGACATGGCCACTGCCCATGCACAGATTCAAACACCAGAATGTGATTTTTGGAGTCCAGTTGTGCCACCCTGAGAGAAGGGCTGAGCACCCAGAGGCCTAGATATATTTGCAAACAGATTGGGCAAACGGCTGCATGTTTTTAAGTGTATTTTAAAAATCAGATCCTGTTGGCAGGCAACTCTCAGACAGCAAGCGGGGCCAAATCCCATGAATAAATTGCTTGGAGCGAGTAGTTTGACGCGCCATTATTCATAACTAATGCAGTCCTAGTAAACAGAAAATGGAGGCCAAATCTGCCTGTATAGACACCAGTGACCTCATTTATTTTCATCCTATTTACTGAGTAAAATAGGAGCAGAAGAAAGTTACCACCATCCTCTAAAAGGGGAAACTGAGGTTTTGGAGAAACAATATTCCCAACGGCTCTGGAGTGCAGTGGGAGTCTGGAGAGCAGGGACTCAAGCTGAATTCAGAGTCAGAGCAGAAATTCGGTCCCACCAATGCAAAGACACAAATAAAGCCAACTGAGTCCTTCTCCCACCTCTGATCAGCTCTTGCTCAGGGTTATGAAGAGCACAGCTTGCCTGAGACAAGAGGAAAGCCAGAGCCAGCGGAAGCGGCATGGCACCCCTAGGGCACCCCTCCAAAGGTGGGAGCTCTCCTTCCACTTTCCAGCCAGCATTTCAAAGCAGGTTATGTAGAGCTTTTCGGAAGCAGGCAAGCTGCAGTGCAGTTCCCAGGCTCTCCCTAGTGAAGTTCTAAAGCAAACAAACAAAATAAACAGGGAAGTGAAGAGGGAGCAACAGGCACCTCCTCCACCCAACACAGCAATTGCAGGCTGATCAATGCAACCATCAGTTGGTTACAGCAGGCACAAGACACAACTCTCGTGGTGTTTTCATTCAGAAAAAAACATCAGAAGTCACTTCCAGGGCATACTGTACGAAAAAAGCCACCTGATTGCAGATGGGGAGGAACCTTCATGAAGTGCAGGTCTGCTAACGCTGATGCAGCTGCCAGAGCAGCAGCTGCTTCCAAGAAGCCGTGAGGCTACAAACCAGAGCACAGACGTGCTATTTCTGCCACATTTCCTATGTACTTTAAGAATTACATTTATTGCAATTTGGGCAACACGTAGGAAAATTGTGCACACGGCTGTGATCACTCTTCCCTTGCTTCCTTTCCTGAAAAATGCAAATTTTAAAGGATTTTGCTCGCAAGCTGCTTTCACCCTGAAGAGGCCAGTGCAGCACCTCCAGAATTTACCTTAGGGAAAACTGGAGCCATTGACCTGAAGAATGCCACATTCATCTTGGGCAAAAAGGAAAATACTTCTGTAAATGACAAAGAAAATTTATTATGCTGCTTACAAGTTACAGCCCATTAAAAAAATTGCCCTGATTTGAATCATTGACTTTTCAAAATTAATACCATTCTTTCATCAATAAGCTCAAAATACAAACTAACCACAAAGCCCTTTGGAAAAAAAAAGAAACATAAAAATTATATCTTTACACATTAATAACATTTATTGATCTAACTACAAGTGTATGTCCACATCCATAATTTTACCATATCGCACATCAATAATACTCTACACTTTTTTCATATTAAACTATTCCCATGAAACCGAAGTTCTAAGCATTCCCCTAAAAAGGCCCTTGCTATTCAAATGCACAACGGTTACATTTCAAAGTATTAACACTAAGAGCATATTTGGTTATGCAGACTGGCATTAACCATTCATAAAGTGAATGGGGCAGCGATGTGGGCATGTCAGAAAATAGAAACACTTCTATTTGTAACAAAACCATGGGAGTTTTCTCTGTCTCCTTTTGCTATCACCTTCTTCATGTCTCAGAGCCTGAATTTATATAAGCAGCCAAAGCAGCTCGGACTGAGCTTGGCACTGCCAGCTCTCTGTGCCTCGTGGTTTTGGACGAGGCTTAGCATGCTATAATCTGTTTATTAATGCTTTGAAGAGGGGCTGAGCAATGAGGAGGGAAAACTGGCAGATGATAACACTATTTAGGCTAATCAAGAATACGATGGATAGGGGAGACCATCAACGTGAGTGGCAGTGCCACGCATTGAGGAAGCACGGTGTGATGACAAATGCAATGCACCACATGCTGAAAGGGAGATTTTGACCTAATCACATACATTGCTGCTGCCTAAATTAGCTGAAAACAGGCAGCCAAGTGATGTCAGCCTTTGCTCTGTGGCCGCAGCTAAAATGGCAAACAAAATGTTAGGTGATACATAAAGATCTGGAATTTTTATGTGACGCTGTAAATCAATGATATGCCCTGACCTGGAACATTCTGATTAATCCTGGATATCCCGCATACAAAAAAAAAAGTCAGGGGTAAAGAATATCTGCTCAGAGACAGGCAGTAAAAGCAATGAGATGCAGAGAAAGAGTTGAGCCTGAGACTAATTTACAAAGGAGGTGGATAAACAGGAAGAGTAAGGAGGTGTAGAGAGCAACTAAAGGGAGCCGACAAATGCTCCTTGAATATGGCAAGGGCGGGAGAGTCCACAAACTAAAAATGAGACTTCAAGCTGCTTTATTGACACAAGTAGCACCTGGTGCACAGCCAGGTCTTGGTCTGTGCCGCCTCCAAGCATCCTGTAGACCCACAACCAGGGAGAGTTGAGAACAAAAATTAAGTGCTTTGGTTTCTAAGAAGACTCATAGGTGTGTGGTGGCACCAGCAGAAGAGTAATGCTGGGAAAAAGAACACCAAGGTCTAGAGAAACACCACCACAGTGAGCATGAGGTCTTACGGATAAGACCTGTATCCAGACAGGAAAATGGGACCTGGCTGGACAGAGCCAAGGGTTAACCCATACCCTGCAGCAGGCAGGCACTCCTGGGCACCTCTTTGGCATATTTAGGTATTTAATGAGTTGGGTCCTCTCTCTTCTCATGTCTCCCTCAACCCTTGATGAAGAGCACCACTTGCAGCACATCACTATGAATGCCACATCCATACAGCTCTCCAGGGCAGCTGCTGCCTACGGTGGGGAAATTGAGGCAGAATCCCCGGCTTTCCCAACACCATTGGGATGCTCCTCAACACTGCGCTCCTCACATTCACCAGCTGCATCCTAAAAACCACAGTTGCCCAGGGGAAGATGGGCAGACACAAATCCTCTAGTGTCTCTCCATCTCTCCCCTCCCTGTTTTCTGAGGTCTGGTGATTTCCCAGCTGATGAACACATTACCACCTCATTCGGCAACGCCTCGGAGGCGCTCACGTTTCAGGCCCCGGCGAGAAAAAGATGAAGTATGAAAATCCCTTTCCTTTCCAATCCAGTCCTCCCAGCACCGGCCAAGGAGCAAACACAAAACGCCTCGGAAAAACATACAAAAAACACCGGACGTGAGAGGCTGTGCCGAAGTCGCACCATATGCAGGTGTCAGGGAAAAAGGTCTCCTGTCTCCCACGCCAGGCTGCTATCTCCACCCCACAAAGCCTTCCCATGACAAGTTAATAGCCAAGGATGATCCTTGCCCTCCACTGGCTTCTCAGTGAACTGGACTAGGTGGAGAAAGGGGATAATTCGCCCAGCCATGCCCATTGGCCCCAGTAAGTATCTGGAGATACCTACTCTGGAAGCCTTCAAATACATCCATGCTGACACAGAGAGCTGTACACATGAGCCCCCACCCAAATATCACCTCACCATTCAGCTACAAGTGTCACCGGGGAAAGCAGATTCTCCTCTCCGTACCCTCGGAGCTGCAGCAAAGAAAGGGACAAAGGTCAGGGCAGGAGTTAAACACTAACCCCCAAGGCATCTCCCCGTCAGCAAACAACTGTATTTTTTTTTTTTTCAGATGGGCTGCAGCATGTTAAAATCCATGAGACACAGCAGGAACTTGTCCCACTTCTGCAGCCAGTGGCTCCAAAGCCCCTATTTTGGGGTAATATTTAGGAAAAGTTAGACAAGAGAATGCTGGTCATGTTCCAGTATAAGGGAGCACATGGGACAACCTTCATCTTCATCTAAGGTCCTTCGGAAAAGGCATCAACTCAGCATCTCAGGCCAAGAGAGACTGATGCTTCCCAGGAAAGGTCACAGTCTCTTCCCTGAAAGGCTTTTTGGAAAGGGAAGGGGATTATAGCAATTGTGGCACTGTTCCTCCCTTCAGCACTCTCACAAGTTCAAGCAGAGCAAAAAACCCCACAGCTCTGCTCCACACTGCTTTTTCACCCCATAAATAGAAATGGGCTGATCACACCAAATTCGTGCAGGATTTTGTGGAAAGCGCAAAAGAAAATGGGACAGAGGTTTGTTTAGTGGTGACAGCCCAGTCCGGCCTCTTTGACATTTGCTCCAAACCAGTGAACTGCACAGCATTTGAACTTTTGTTTAGACAGATAGGCTTGTGTATTTAGAAATCCTTGAAACTCATCCATCTGCAAAGACAGCAACTCTCCATAATGCAAAAGCTCTAGCCGGGATGCTGATCTCAGCACATCTCTCTACAAATGATTCCTATTAAAGTAAAAAATTACAATGCAAGCGTCTATTTGACAATCCAAGCCTGACCAAAAAAAAAAAAAAAAAAGGAATTAAAAAAAACATAGTATGGTTGTGCCAGTCATCTTTATAGACCACTGAGGAGCTTAGGGAACACCCGTTCTCCATCGCCTGCCTGGTGCCCAAATTCCTGCAGAGGAATGCACCCTCCACTGCACCCAGGACCATCCTGGTGCAGTCATCCCGATCAGGATCTGCTCAGCTCTTCAACACCTCTAGAGATGGAAAACCCAACTTAATTGCCTGGCACTCAGTTTCGATATCTATCCATCTCTTCCAAGAGGATCATTTCTCCTGGCACCCAGCCTGAACCTCCCACACTGTGTTTTACCCCCATAGTTTATTGCCCCAGGGACACAAGGGCTGGTTTCTCCAGGAGATTTTTGCATCTCTGAAACCATACAGCTCTTTTAGGCTTTCTCTTCTCCAGACTGAACACTTCCAATCCATGGCCTTGGGGATGTGGGACATGCAGAGGTTCCCAACTGCTTTGTACACCACCAGCATCAGCAAAACACTGAGAAATTTGTCACAGGTGATGTGTGCAGCCACACACCAGCAGTGGTCCTGATCTCGCCAGCAAGGACAATGAGGCACAGCTACCAGGAGCAAAGGAAAAACACAAAACCATCCTAACTAAGAGCCTAAAGATCACCTGAGGCCAGAGCGAACTGAAGAAGAGCCCTCCCTGTGGTTTCCCCAGGTGGGCCAGAAGGGTGGGACGTGCTGGGGAAACCCCGTTGGTGCCATGTCCCTTCCTCCTCTCTGCACACCCTGGCAGCAGCAGAGTGCTCAGCTCGTAGCTCCCTGCCCCCCACAAAGCCTAAACCAGCAGATTATCACGTTAACGCTTCACATGTTTAATTTCCTGCTCCAATTACATTGGTTTTGCAGCAGGAGAGGCATGAGAGGGGAACAAGTGAAAACAAGCTGGGTGTTTTCAACTAAACCCAAAGCGACCTCGAGACCACCAGGCTTTCCCTTCATCTCCACGGATGGGGGGTCAGTGCTCAGGCTGGCGAGGTGGCTGGATGTAGGCGTGGGAGCCACCTGAATGCCGACCTCTCAGGCCAGCAGGGCAGTCCCTCTCCATCCCGCAGCCAAAATGAAAAGGTCTTTTTGTTCAGCCATCTCCACGACACTGCAGAAACATTTGCTGCACCACAAGAAAAACAAGGCAGCTGGTGTTGGCAGAGTAAAACGGTACCCAGCTGCAGAGAGGGGCTGAGGGAGCATCAGGGAGAGAAAGGGAATAGAGCAGAAGGAGGGCACAAAACAGTGGGAATAGGGAGGGGAGTGTACCCGAGTGCAGGGTAGCTATGGAGTGAAATGCAGAGGGATGAAAAGCACAGAGGAAAACCGAGGGAGAGGGAAGGTGAGAGCATGTAAAAGAGAGACAGAGAGGGGGGAGAAAGGGGGAAAGAGTGCAGAGAAAGCGAGGGTGTGGAGAAGGAAAGAGGGAGAGTGAGGTGGAGAAAAGCACTGAGGAAACGGCAGGCTGTGGCAGCATGCAGGCTCCCGCGGAGCTGCCTCCGCCTGGACACTCCCCTTGCCACATCCACCGGGTTGCTCAATACTCCCCAAAGGAAAAGAGATCTGGAGAAGAAAAGATACTTCAACCCAGGTATCTTGCAGGACAGCAAGTGGAGCTTCAGTGGCTTTCAAGAAATATTAAAAAATAAACTCATCCATGAGCACTCACTCAGCCTGAAAGTCCCAGTGGCTGCTTACAGGAAAGAGTGGGGCTCTGGGATGCAAAATCCCATGGAAAACACACAATTACGCCTGGTGGGAAGGCAGAGCCCATCGTCCTCAGCTGGGCTGGGCAAGGGGATCTTGGTTGCCTGCAGAGCTGGGGATGCTTTCCGCTCGGAGCCCTTCCAAGGGGTCATCCATGGCTGCTGTTATTTATAGCTGGCTGAGTGTGCACACCCTGCACTGAGCTCACCCAAGCGCAAAGGGAAGGAGGTGAGAAAAAAGGACTGACACTGGGGTCAAGGCCAGGAATAGCTGCCAGTGGCCAGAAATAGCTAGTGCCATATTTGGCCCTGGTTCTTCGAGAGCTCCTGGATCAGAACATGGTGTTTCCAAGATTTCAGCTCCGGTCGGGATAGGATTGATTTCTCCTTCGGACTCATGTTCCCTCAGCAAGACCCCTCCATAGCTGCTCTCCAGCTCCAAAAATCTGCCGGGTGGACGGAGCAGGTGGGAAGGGGCAGGAAAGCAATCCAGCGGTGGGGAGGGGATGACTGATCTCTGGAAAATGTGCTGGAAAAGCAAGGGAGGCAGGTCGCGAGGAGGGACGGGTTTCAGCACCTGCTGCGGCAAAGCCTGACGCTGACCTGGGAAGGGGCGACGCAGGGGAGCGGATTCCAGAGGATTTTGGCAGCGTGCAATGATCAGCATGCAGCTCGATGACTCCTTTGGGTGCCTGCGAGAATCTCAGCACATGAGATCAACATGGATGGTGTGCAGGCACGAAGACCGTCACGTGCACGCCTCCGTCCCCCCTGGAGCCTATGAGCACAGAAACCACCTCCGCACCCCAGGCGTGCGGGACGTGGGCACCCTCCCCATCCCTCTGATGGGATGCACGTGCACAGATGAACACACCTGTCCTTTCGAACATGCAAACACAAGGCCTGGTGCAGACCGACACATCCAGCCCACGTGCAAATGACTTTCCCGGCTGCCCTGGCGGGACCTGCCTGCAAATGCCCTGGATCCCAGCACACCCATGTTGCTTCGTGCTTGGCTGTGCTGGAGCATCCTGCCCTTTCAGGTCAGGGAGCAAGGGCTGAACCCTTCTTGCTAGGAGCACTGCTGGTTATGGAGGCGGTGAGAGACCATAGGAGTAGGAAGGTCAAATCCTGCTCCCTCCAGCATTAGCACCCAAAGCTCAGGCACTGCCAAAGGCAGAATTCAGTTATTAACACTATAATACCACATCCAGGGGCTAACACTCTGATTGGTAAGTGGTAGATGAAGACAGACAGGGAGCATGGTGAAGGCTGAAAGCCCTGGGTGAGCAGTGCTAGCTTGCTGGCTACCTGGCCTGCAAAGAAAATTGCCTCAAGTTCTCTGCAGAGACAAGATCCTCACTCCCTAGAGACCAAAGAGGAGGTTTGAGAAACTCTTCTCCCAATTACTCTGTGTACTGCCCTCCCTGGAGAGCTTCCCAGCCATCTCCACAGTGTTGAGGGGGGGATGCTGGTGTGACAGCAAGATCCTCCTCCCTTGCCCGTACCCACTCCAGGAGAAACATGACATGTCCCTTTGGCAAGGTCTCCCTGGATGGCCACTGCCTGCTGACACAAGGCCCTCACCCTGTTCAGCACTGAAGGGCTGAGATGCAGAAAGAAGTGTCTCCTGGCTTCTTTTCTGCATGGTTTTGAGCCACATTTTGGATATGGAGGGAAAACCAGGGCCCATCTGGTCCTGCTCCTCAGCTGGACTCACAGCACAGCACTAAACCAGTTCTGTGTGCTCCTTCTTCCCAAGAGCTCTGGAGGGTACTTCAAGCACCATTAACCAGATCACTGCACAACAGATATCCCCAGTGTCAGACAGGGAGAATACACAACTCCTTGCTCCATTAAGAGCCTCTTCTTCTTATTTTTCTGATCTGGACGCTCTTCTTCCCAGCCCCTTGCTGCTTTTGGGTGCCAGCTCTGTGAACTGTGAGGAGTCGGGCAGGGCAAAGCCGACCAGGTAGGGAGGTGGCCCGGGGAAGGCTCCCAGCCCGGGGAATGTGTAGCATCGGACAGCTCTCACCAGGTGGCAGTAGGTTGTGCTCACACGGCTGGGGAGTGAAAGAAGAGCCGGAGAAAGCAGAGGGAAAAACCAGAAAAATAAAACATGCTCTAAGCAAAATGCTGGGTAGAAAACACACAGCACTTGTCGATACTTTCCTGCCTCCTGTGAAAAGACACACAAATGCAGGCTTTTTCAAGGGGGGCTTGCACGGGGCTGGAAGACACAGCTCCTGCAGGTGTTACCCATCACCTCCAGCTATCCCATACTCCTGTGGCATCTTCACACACAGGTGTGCAGTGTCCCACTGGATCCACATCCTACAGAGTAGCTGAAAGAGACACGGAGCCAGGAGCTGCCAGGAGCACAGAGGAGGTCTGTAGCATGCACTGGCTGGGGGAATTCGTCTGTCCAACCATGCCACACCAAAGCCCTGTGATCTATTGGGTGGCGTTCCTGCTCATGGCAGGGAGGATGGAACTTGATGATCTTTAAGGTCCCTCCAAACCCAAAGCATTCTGTGGTTCTACGAGAGCCCCCTCCTCAAACCCATCCAGGAGCAGCAGTATCCCCTTGAAGCTTCCCCTGTTTGCAGCATGCTTCTAAGCCCAGACCATGTCAGCCCAAAGCCCCGGAGAGAAAAGGCTTAGCTCCAGGAGAGCCGTGCCCTGGCGAGACCAGGACAGGAGCAGGGAGGTTTGTGCACGCGCATCTGGAGCAGAGCCAGTCCCGGAGAGCCCGTGGAGACCTCCCTGCTGCTCCAGCATGCAAAACTCAGCATCTGGTCCCAGGGTGGGTTGTTGGCTTTTTTTTTTTTTTTTTTTTCGGTGTAACAAACTACTCTCCAGCCTTGTAAGGCGAATCCCCACCGTGCCCAAATAAGCTGAGTATTTTTGGCTGCTCTCCCTGCAGCCTTGGGCTGGCCTTTGGGAAATGCATACCCTCCGGCCCTTCATGCCCTGGTAATTGAAGAGGCTGCCTCTTCTCCGCGCCAGAAAAGGGATTACAGGACACGCTTAAGGGCTTGAATTCATAACCTTCAGCGTCCCCCGGAGCCGGGGACCCTCCTGCCTGAACCGCGGCAGCGGCACCACTAGCCGGCAGCAGTGCCAGCATGTCCATGCCAGGCATCCTAAGGGCACGGCCAGTATTTGGGTTTCAAGCCGGGACAGAGCATGCCGACCCTCTGGGCTTCTCGCAATTAACAGCTTCTGAGGCTGCACGGAGACAAATTACTATAATTTAACAAATAGACGTTATCTTAAAACGAGTGCCTTACCCAACACCTATTGATTCCTGCTCCCCTTCCAAAGAACTCACCGCAATTAAGTTGTCACATCTCTAATGCCCACATAAAAATGAGTCAGCTCCAGTGCCTCCCAGAAAACCTCGTCTGTGCAGGATTACAAAACCCAGCCGCCGAGTTTCCTTTTTACTCCTGAATTAGCCAGAGATGAAATTTATCTCGGTGGTAGACAGCAGAGCTTTTATCTGCATGCCTCTGGCTGCCATGCAGCTCACAGACAGCTCATGTTTTACCCCTCCTCTTTCAAACTGCCAGTGGTTTTGTCCTCCGTAGGCAGGGTATTGGGGATGGCAGAAACTCCAGTTTTCAGGGCTTACAACCCCTGCACAGCTGATCCCTGGCTGCTGGAACAGCAGGGCATGCTGCAGAGACGGGGGCAGCTGGCAGGACCCCATCGCTCCACAGGGCTGGCACAGGGATGCTGTGGGTTCTGCTGTCCCATGGCCAGTCCCTGCCCTGCTGTGAGTCCTGCTGGCCTGGGACACAGGCTGAGCAGCCCCAAGTGTGTTGCATTGGCATGCTGTGCCTCAGTTTCCCCACGGCCACAAACAGACTGAGCGTTGGTGACACCTTTACCAAGCAGAGGAGCAGCGGCGTGAGTCCCAAGAACATCAGTCCTGGTTTGAAATTCAGGGGGGATTTCCTTGCTGCGAGCAGGTGAGGCGAGTGTGAGAACTGCTTCTTCCTCCCTCAAATGGCCAATTAAACTGCTGTTTTAACACTCCGGCTGGGATCACCACCTTGACACAACCACCTTTCTCTTGCCCCACAGTGCAACAGCTCAGGGGTTTACATGCTCGGCCACGGCTGCTCCTCTGGATCCTTCCAGGGACCCCATGGAGCAGCCAAGATGGTTCAGAGAGGTGAAGGCAAGGTGAAAAAGTCCTGGCAATTCAGTAGCATCTTGGAGTAGGATTGATTCAGTTCTAGGACAGACAGTGGTGCCTTCAAATCCTGAGGGTTTGCATTTCCAGCATCCCAGACCAGGTCAAGAGGAGGATTCCTACCCCACAGCTGCTTGCCAAGAGACAGGGGAGGGCAGCCGAGGGGAAGAAACAGCATAGCAGAACAGCAGCAGGGGTAAAAAGGCAGAACAAGACTGTGATGCCCTAGATGAGGAAGGGATCTTTACAGAGGTTGGGGAGCTAGACCTTAATTACACACCACACACTTGGGCAGCGAGCCACCAGCTGCCGTTCATTTCATCGATGCAGCGGATAGATTTGATAATCACTGTCATGTACTGGGGATAATCTTCCCCTCTCCATCTCTGGACACTTATTTCGCTGCAGGGAGAATTGCAGCCAGCTCTGCAGAGAGCCCTGCACCTGTGTGCAGAGCCAGGGAGGTTTAGGGGTGCGGCTACAAGCACCCAGATGGGTGCTGAGCCCTGCAGCAGGGGTGCATGGCCCTCTCTGTGGGTCCCCAGTGGGAGCATCTCACCCCAAAACCTCTTTCCAAGAGGGGACTCTGTCTCTCACCGGTGAAGCCAGTGTCATTTATTGATAGTGACCCTGTGAAGCAGGCAGGGACTGAACGAATGCGTGAGAAAGTCTTTGCAAAGCAGCATAAAGGCAAGAGGAAAAGGCACGCTCATAAAACACTGAACACCAGGAGTTAATAGGGGGCACCAGGGGTGCCATGGCTCTCTCCTCTGCCTTGGAAAGACCTCGAAGGAACTCAGCATTGCAACTGTTTTACCCATGGCTGGAAACCCGACTATCCCTTTCTTGTTCCTAAGAGGACAAAGTGGCCCCTAGCAGCAGGGCTGGGTCCCCGCTGGGTCAGGCATGGATCAGAAAGCTCCCCCAACCCCCAGCTCCCATCCCCTCTGGAACGTCAATCAGGCACCTGCCAGAGCAGCCAATTCACTTCCATTTGGAAAATTAAAGAAATAAAATGAATCGTTTGCTTAATTTGAAAGGGTGGCAGGAAGCAAAGATGCCTTGGGCTTGTGCCAGTGTGCAGAGCTCTGCTCATCCACAGGGTTTCACTGGGGCAAACATCAGCCTCTTCCCTTCCTCTGTCTGCTGGGGTAGCCCCTGCCCAGGGGCTACAGGGGCTCCCAGTCTGCTCCCACCAGTCCCTGTGCTCCAAAACTGGGCAGCAGTTGGCAAGCACAGGGGTGCTCACAGCAGCGATGCCCCCATAAACTACATCCCAGGGCCACGGGGACCAGTTCCCCTGGGAACTCTGACCCACCACTGGCTGGGAGGGTGAAACCACTTCCTCAGGGGCACCTGGGGTTTGAGCTTTTCTTTTTTTTTGTGCTTTTGACCTCTTTGACCCTTGCTGGTTCCCTGTACAGCACAAGGCAGGAAAGAGGGAGCAAATGTGGAGATGGAAACAACAGGAAGGTACATGGTAAAAAGCCTCCCAAAATGTCATTTCTCTGCATTCCTATGGGCTCTACTCTGGAAATGCACAACCCCCCTGCTGCCCCAAACTTTCAAGATTTTGGGGACATCACAGGTAATTCTCCCTGTCTCAGCTGAGCTCAACTCTGGGGCAAACTCTGCTCACCAGAGCTGGCCTCATCCTGGTGCTGCAGCCCCACAGCCTGTAGGATTCATTCCTGCTCTGTCCCAAGAAAAGCAGAAAGAGCCACCAGGAGGGGACCCCATTCTCCAGCCGACTCTCTGAGGCAGGACTGAACCCTGGGCTGTGTCCTTCCGCCTCCCCAGTGTGTCCTACTGACATGAAAGACACAAACATCATCTCATTGCTTTTTCCCTCTCCACCCCCCTGCTCTCCCCCCTCCCGCAACAAAGGCAAATCCCCAAATCCCGGCTCCTTCCTGCCAAAGACACGTGCACCTGCAGAGCAGCTGATGCCAACATCCAGAGCAGAGCCAAGCACAACAAACGGGCCAAAGAGCCCTCACTGCACAGAGACCAGCTTACAAAAACAACTGTATTTCACCCAAACTCTATTAAACTGTCCTGGGTTATTGCTTCGTTTCCTTTCCCACCACTGAGGATCAAATGAGATTTCTGCGGCTACACAAGAGATGCTCTCACATCTCCACCTTCAGCTGCCCCTTCTGTGCTATGTGCAGGGAGAAACTCACTGTGGGGTGGCACAGCTCTGCATGCAATTAATTTCCCTTCCAGGATGACTTTTTCACACTGGGAAAAATACAACCAGCAGCACATTCCCATGCACAGTAAGCCAACGGGGCAGCCAAACCCACTGCAAGAGCCCAGAGAGTCCTGAGTGCTGGGGTCTCCTTGCAAACGCTGAAAAATGGGGTTACACAGGCTTCAGAGCCAAAAGGGACTGATGTGATGGTGATATCCACTGGCACAGCCCCGACATTCTTCACCACCACAGCTCCAACTCCGCTATTTCTGCAACAATTAACAAGGTGTTAATCAAGGAACAGGACACTGCTCAATTCCCCTTCCCTGTGAGCATCCCTCTAGTTTTACCTTCAGCCTTCTGGGTTTTCCTCTGGCAGACTTTGAAAGCCAGCTGCAAACTAGGCTCCTTGTTTACAAGTCAGAGGATTTAAGAGCCATGCAGGAGATTCAGGGCACGGCTCCCATTAATTTCACCAAGTTTTACGCATCTAAGCCTTAGCCATCAGTTCCTACCAAAAAAAAGAGGCTTGCTTCGAGGCAAAAAATAGCCGAGGAAAAAGAGCTTTATTTCCAGAGGCTTTTTGAAATAGAAATATCTAAAATGCAAAAGTTCTTGCAGGTACTCGCCAGGCTTTGCAAATAGATAAGGGTGTCTGGAAACCAAAATCTCAAAAATTTCCACCGCCTGCCCTGTCCCATAGTATCTGCACACACACCCCCACACAAGCTCAGCTATCATCAGTGTCTGGAGAGGAAACGCAGAGAAAAAGTCCAAGAAGTTTAATGAACTGTCACAGCTTAACAAACTAATCCCTGATTATGCTCACCTCATCCCAAATAAGAAGCTGGGAAAGAAAAAAAAAAGAGTGCAACATGAGGCAGCTATCTCTTATCTGCTCCGTTGCTCAGCAAGGGCAGAGGATTGAGCAGAGGCTCCTGGGTCATGGTGAGGCACTGCCTGCTCCTCCTCAAGGCATGGCCAGAACTGAGCAAATACCTCGCTATAATTTCCCATGAACACTTTGTGTCTGTTTCCCTGAAAAGCTTTAGCTAAAGGTAAGAAATGTGCAAAAGAGCAGTGTGGTTTGCGAAGCCCTCATGGAAGCTTTGAATGGAAGCTTTGAATTTGACATGAATTTCAATTTGGACATGAGCACGTATCGGGTGCAGAAAGTCCTCAGTGCTGTTTGTTCATGGCACTGGATTTGCCCTCTGCAGAGAGCAGGACAGCAGCTGAGCAAGCAAAGGAGGAGGCAGAAAGACAGGACAAAACTGAGGAGGAGGACGCATTTTCCTCCTGCTTCCACTGAGCTCTGGAAAGATCTCACAGAGGTTCTGGGGGGAGCACTGTGTCTCCAGGGAAAGCTAAAGCAGGAGCCACTGGCACAGCAGCTATCCACCGTGAAGCTGCAGGTAGCCCAGCACCAGTGTCCCCATACCTACAGGGCTGGGTGCCCCGCCAGAAGCCTGAAACAGGGATGTGAGGCAAGTTCCTGCGGGGCGAGCTGCTCCTGAGAGATGTAAACACTTGCTGGCAGGAGGCACTGAGTAAATATCTCGCAGCAGTGAGTAACAGCAAGTAGCATTTTCCGGGTAAAGCAGCACCCAGGCCTTCAATCAAAGCTCAGGGCTGTTTTTCCTTAGAGCCTTTAACTGAGCTATCAAAAGGCTTTACCTCTCCCATCTCCCTTATAAACACAGAACTAACTTCTTGCCCCCAGAATCCTTCCTCCCTACATGAACAGCTTCCTGGCCATTCCTGGAGCAGAAAGAGGAGAAGCTCGTCATGTGAAATATCATCCATTCCTGACCAGGAGCTCTGATCTTCATAAAAACCAGTGCCTGCACACAGCATCACATTGTCACCATGTGGGCCCTGTTTCAGAGATGCCTGCAGGACAGCTGGTGCCAAACTGGAAATGACTGCAGGGACACCCGGGTGTAGGTATAGCCGAGCAGCAAAGCCTAGGTGCAGACGCTAAATCAGCTGGTAATTCTATATACTGGTGAGAAGGTGGGATTAGTTTGGTTCGGGGTTTTTTTTTTTTGCTTCTAGGTAATACTTTTCTGACGTGGCAAAGAAAACCCTGGTTCCATCCACTGATCGCTTGCTTTAAAGTAGTGGAAATACCAGATCTATTGTCAATCCACCTCACACGGGTGACATTTTGTCTCCCCTTTCTGTACAAGTTTATAGGAATAGCTTAAAAACTTTCAAGAAAAGATAAAGTGTACAGAACAGCACAAAAAGGAAGGAGCTGGGGAAGGTGGTGGTGGTCCCTCAGGGAGTGGGGAGGAGGTAGGTTAGGTCACACAGCACAGATTTGCTTTTCACATCTTCTTCAAGAAGACATCAGTGGCTTCAGCTCAGCCCCCCATCGCTGCTAACACAACACCCTGAAGAAATTATTCTCTGCAGGAAAGCACACAGGGTGAATGGGATCTGCTGCCAAACCCTTATATCTCACAGTGGGAGAGAGGGGAGACCAAGAGGAAATGAAAAACAAATCCCGGAGCCGGGGATGTGCTGAGGGGTGGCTTCAGCGTGGTGTTATCTTTGTCGGGCAGGGTGGGCTCTGCGGGGGTCACCGTGGGAGGAGGGGATTAAGCACTCACATCCAGACATGGCTCTGTAAAGGCAGTGGAAAAGGGCAGATACTCTGGAAACCAAGAGGAGGGCAGGGCAGGTCTCACTGCGGTGGTTGTATCCCTGTGGGTTCCACAGCTGGCCGAAACACTGGTGGGACCTGGAGAAGTTTACGTGTTGGTGGCCTCCCCGGCAGCCAGGCTTCCTACAGGGGACAAAACCCCGTGCCAAGGGATGGTGCCTACCTGATCTGCTGCAGCCAGACTAGAAAGAGTGAAAGCGATGCACACAGAGGAAGAAAGGGAAGGGGAAGAGGTGAGTTGGTAGCATTAAAATATAAATGAGATGAGACGGCTTTGTAGATACTTTTAAAACTATCCAGATGGAAAGCCACAAGTAACCAGGTCCCCACACACCATTAGCACATCACTTATTAACCACCCATTAATGAAAGAGCTGCAGATAGCACAATCCCCTCTTCTATCACTACAATGCTTTTCAGCCAATCCTCCTTCTCTTTCCAATTTTACTGCAAGAAATTCCTCCAAAAGCTAACACCTGAGAGCTGCACCTCAATTTCTTGTTTCCTTTCTTTCAGCCAAAGCTTTAAAAGCAACAAATACAAGCAAAAGCAGCTCCACAGCAAGTTTCCATGCAGGACTTGCTGTGCACTAGTGAAAGCCCAGAGCCCCTTCGGAAACTTGCATGTAGCTTCTCTCTCCAGCTCTGCCCACAAACACACATTGAAACCTCTTTTTATTATTATTTTTAATTCCAGAAGAATTATTTGCAAACTGAGCCCTAGCCCCCTAAAAACAGGGTATGTCTCTTGCCATTTTCTGAAGAGATTCAATGGGCCAGCAAGCTGTGTGCAGAAGTATTTGGTTTTCCCCCAGAGCCTCCGTGGCTGACTGCCTCCCGTGCTGTGAATAAGGGTCCTAGAGAATAATTCTGCATCAATGTTGCAGAATACTACTGCTAATATGTGTATCTTCCAAGGATGAGTATCTGTAGTGCCCTTGTGTCGTTTCAGTGAAGCAACTTGTTTTCGGGATCCAGCAGTAATTTCAGCAAAACAACAGGCACAAGAGATGCAGTTTTGGACTATAAAAGCATCTCATCACCCCGCTATTTATAAAACTTTTAAAATACATGTACAGACATAAAAACATCACCCCCATGCTTGCACGCATACCACCTTATTTGATCAGACCTCATAAAAGACCAGATGCTATCTTGGAAAGTAACTTCCTCGGGAAAACAAACTGCCTGTAGTAAATCCCAGGGTCAGCACGGGCAGCTGCCCCAGCGTGCTGTCTGCGCGGGGCTCGCCACGTTGTGGAGTCTCGGGACAAATGGGGCAGGATCTGAGCTCTCTGCAAAGCAGGGAAAGAACAGAGACAAGCCATGAAAATCTCACAGCGCCTGCTAGCCTGAAGATGGGCTTCATGCTGGGGCTTCGGGCTGATGGAGGCAGCCGAGCAAACGAAAAAAACCCACCACGCGTGGATGTCAGCGGGCTGTCAGTGCCCCGGGGGCACCGCCATAAAATCCGCACGCAGCGAAGGGCTTGGCTGGGCAGCTCGCAGCGCTGGTGACAAACAAAACACCGCGCCGGGTGACAGCGGAGGCTCTGCGCAGGGAGGCTGTCAGCGCCCTGGGGTCGCAGAGACTCTGCCGCCCCGACAGCCTGGCTGCCGGCGAGCCACGCCAGGCGGGACGGCAGCGGCTGCGTGTGCGCTCACAGGCGGCATTCCCAGGGGCGGCATTCCCACGGGCACCGCGCTGCCATCGGACAGCCAAGGGACACCAGCGGGATGACGGAGGGCCAGCCCCAGCGCTCGGATGCTCGGGTGAGGCTCCCCGAGCTCGCCGACGGAAATGAAAGTGCGCGGGGCGCGGAGGGGTGCCTGTCCCGGATATTCGGCGCACGGAAGAATGCGGAGCTCTTGGAGCGGGCATGGCCACCCACAGCTGTGCAAACAACCCCGCTGAGAAGGTGACTTACCGTGTTCCCCGACTGAGATCGCAGACCGCCCGCTTCCAGGAAGCCTCTTCCCTTGCCCCGAGACAGGACAAGCAAAGCCGAGGGCTGTTTCCCAGCGGGAAGCTGCTGTCTCACAGGTCAGAGAGCTAAATGAGCTCGCTGGGGTTAGGACTGAGCACCGATAGCCACCATTAGCCCGACCCAGCCCAGTACACAGCAGCTGCTCCTTGATTTTAATTTATCCCCACACTCGGGGTGAGTTTCTTTGCCAGCAGAAAAGCAGCAGCAGTGGCTGCAGGCGAGAGGTTTTGCTGCACTGCTCCGGTCTCATGCCCCGCTGCAGCATCTCCCCAGCGCTGCAAGCCCAGGAGGGATCCCGCATCCAGCTGGACGGGCAGGAGGAATGCAAGGCCCCGATCCAGGAAAGCACATACTGATCCGTCAGCACCCGAGTATTCCTGACCCCTGTTCTTCCAGAGGAAACTAAC
>VYXC01003055.1:223880-236574 GCA_013397175.1 Platysteira castanea
AAGCAAAAAACACAATTCCAGATTATATTTAACACTCAAATTCCTCCTTAATTGCTCCAGTGTCTCAGCCAGTTTGCAGGGGAGGAGTGGGGACTGGCAAATTAGCTCCCCCCAGAGCTGCTTCCCCCTGGGGAGCTTTCCCAATTTACATTCCCATTGTGTTCTTTAATTAGTACATTCCTACATCTTTTCTTAGAGTCCCAACACTTCCAGGGCTGTGACAGTACTTTATAAATAATAAATCGGAGGGAGCATTCACTGTACCCTGCTTCACTCCTCCCCGTGTCCCGGCCGGTGTCTGGCAGCTTTTGCAGGGACCACACACAGCCTAGAGCAGCCCACCACTGCCAGCCCCAGAGGCAGCCTTCGGTGAGGACATCAATAACCTCTTTTCATCCTTCCACCTTGCACGACTTATTTGGATTCCTGCTTCCTGCACAGGATTCTCCCAGACGAAGCATTTGGACTTTGTGACGTCCCCGTAATGTGGCTCCAGTGCAGGTGAGAAGGGCTGGGAGGAAGGCTGAGAGAGGCCCCTGCAGCCCTTTGTCTGACCAGGATGATGCCCAGAGGCAGCACTGGACCAGCCAGTCTTTATGATTCAGCTTCTACTTGGAGGCCTCCCAAACCCAGCATCAGCAAGCGTGGGGCATGCTGCTCCTCCACACGAGGACACAGGTAATACCCTCCAGCCCAAGATTCCTGGCACCCTAGGGAAACATGAACTTGTCCTTAGGGACAACAAAAAGGGGAAATCTATTTACTTATTCCGCAGCACATCAGCCAGCCTGTGCCAGGAGCAGAGCCCAGGAGTCCTCGCCACGCAGGAAAGCCTCCAGCGCCTTCAGCCTCCCAAAGGTTTCACACAGATAATCCTGGAAACCAAATGGCAGAAAAAGCCCAAAGCAAAGGGGAGACAACGCGGCCAAGCCATGCACCAGAGCCGCAACCCAACCTTTTCCCAGGTCTCATTAGGGATGATTTATGAAGGCTGACACCATCGTTAACCTCTGACCATGTCCCCACTGCCTGGAGGGCATTTAGCAGCCTGCCTTTGCCTGTCCAGCAGCAGTGTGGGGGGACGATGGAGATTTTGACACCCCTGTTAATGCAATTAGGTGGTTTGAAGGATCCCATTGGATCATCTTACCTGCAGCAACTCAGCCACTCTGCTTGCTCCCAGGACGAGCCCTGCACGTACTTCGTGCTTGCACACACGTGCAGCACTGCTTGGCACAGGCATCGGGCACTAATAACCTGCCATTTGCAACCCCATCTGGTTCTGACATGTCCATTATTCAAAGGCATTTGGCAAAGACCTTGGGCAACTCATTTGCAGAGTCCGGGTCAGTTCACAAGCTCATGAATTCCCAAACTATTTGCTGGCCGTGCTGGTAGCCAGGCCGTGAATAGGTTTTTGGCAGACTTGAAAGGAGCCAGTGTTTTCTGAAAACACCTGCCCTCAGAGGCTGCAAAAGCTCACAGATTTCCATGCCTATTTAAGATGCATATCCAGCCCTCTGTAAAGCTGTAGTAAGATGAAAACCTGACTTGTCTGCTACTATAGAGAATTCCCTTTTTTTAAATCAGTCTCATGGGAGATCAAGTGACATCAGTCCCTGAGCCAGGGGTGCAAGTCTCACTTCACCTCACCTCACCTCACCCCACCTCACCCTTCCCTGCCCCCCAGGGCTGAAAACTGAGCAGCGCAGAAGCATCTCCTGGTCTGGAACCATCCCCAGCTCCTTCACCCGGCCCCTCTCATCCCACCAACGGTGCAATTGGCTGACTCTGCTTCAAGCCAAGCCCAAAACCCAGTGATGCCCTGGGAGCACGGGCAGCAGTAGCCTTGTATGCTCCTGGTCCTACAGCTACTGCATCAGGATAATACACCAGCTGGAGCACGAGGGTAGACTTGGAAAAAGCACACTTGGCACCTTTATTTTCAGCCAATTCCTATCACGCTTTGCTCTGCCTCGACCCACCAGACCTGCAGACAGCTGGGGTTTGCTGCCTCTCACATGCAAGGATGCAGCGAGCTTTTCCCTCCTGCCCTGAGGCTGAGGTTCCACTCTCCTCCCAGCTGCCTCGCTGGTGCAAATCCTCACTGCAGTCTCTGCAGCCAGTGGGCAACCTTTCCCTGCCGCAAACAGCAGCCCACAAGGCTCCCGGAGATCAGGCGGCATCGCACACCCGCTCGGAGAGGCAGGAGGCACAGGCAGGGGAATACGAGACGTGATTTGCTCGGAGACAGCTCTGTGCTTTTGGCAGGACTCGAGGGCATTTGTTTTGAAGCTGTGTTTACATGCCTTTGATCAGACGTGTTTAACTTTTCTGGTGCGTGACAGCAGCAAAACAAGTTTGAGACAAGGATAATGAAACACATTGTGCGCCCGTACATGTAAGCGGCTACAACAAGGCTGCGCACATCAGCAGCTCAAACTGGAGGTGGGGGTGGCAGGGGGTGGGTGCCAAGACGGGGAGATACATCATGATGATGCCAAACAACAAGTTGAAAATATTAAAAAAAAAAAAAAATAGTAAGCACTAACCCAGCAACAACAGCTCAATCTCAGCTCTCGGAATTGGCCGAGTGAAGTCTGTGCTGAGCACGAGTGCAGAAGTAAAACTCCATCCGACATCGCAGGGAGCTTTTCCTGAGCAGATAAACTGCTCCCATCGCGGCTCAGGGTTTGCTCTCAGCAGCACCACAGGGCACCTCAGGTATGGAGCAGCCCCAGCTTTTTCCAGCCTCTGAGGTTCATCAGCAACTCTCAAAGTAGAGCGCCATCTTTTAAGAAATGCCAGCACAAGATCAGAGAGTAAAATGGAAAGGCAGCTTCCAGAGATGCTCCTAAAATAGCTGCTCTCTGAAATGTTATGGGCACACCTGGCACAATTAGCAAGGATGTATCTACTTATGTATAGACCAATAATTGGATCACTGAACACCCTGTCATCATTTCAAGCCTCACAAGGCAATAAAAACTCTCTCCCAGCACCCTAAGGAAAGGCAGAGAGTACTGCCGGCATCCTTTCAGCACAGGAGAGTGTATGGTCATAAACTGAGAAATGCTTCCAGGCACTGCAATGTAAACAGCCCCACACTGAACTGCAAATGAAGACCCTGGCATGGGGCAAAGCCTCAGGAGACAGAAGACTGCTCATACAGAGCAGTTTGGATGCAAAAAGGCTATTTTTGTGGTTAAAAGAGATGTGGAGGAGTGTGGATAATCCAGCCCTCTGCTAAAGAGCAAACCCAAGCATCTTATCCCTATGAGTATGTCTAATTTACTAATGCAAAATGCCAGCAGAGAGACTTTATAATACAGTCCCATGCTGACCATGCTTTGAGATGAGAGATGCCACCATCTCTTTGTGCTTAGTGCAGCAGATGAGCAGAGCACGCTGGCACAAGAGGTTTCCTAATGGCATGCCACCTCACTACACAACCTGTCAAGCCAGCGCAGGCTTAAGCAGTGGATCTTAGTTGGCAATAGTGGGGGAAATGAATACTCAGCTGTGATAAATATTTAACGTGCTTTTAGTCCTGAAGAAGTGTAGCACTGAGGCCATCATCCTGTAAGTGAAAACCAAGGCTGATTAATGGGAGAAGGTACTCCCATTTATGGGAGGTTAGGATCAATCCCAATTCTCAGCTATTTGTTGAATCTTTAATGCTCTTTTTCGATAGCAGAGTTCCTTGGTGAAGGGCAGCATCCTAATAAGGCTGCTTTAACAGCAGGGATGTTAAGGGGGTATAAATAAAAGACCCCTGTAAAAATAAACAGTGAGGTAAAAAAGGAAGGTTTCGTGTGGTCACTGCTGTTGACTGGCTTGGGAAAAGCAGTTTTCAGGTCCCCACTCTTCTTTGGAGGCTGGATTTACTTCTTTTGGAGTTTTCTCTGTCATCTCAGAGCTGAGCCCAAGGTTAACCCTCAGGCCAAAGACAAGCTGTCACTCTGGGAGGGAGGGACCAGTCAGTGGCAGCCCAGCAGTCCATGTCTGACCTTTGCACATCCTTCCTTCCATGATGGAAAGGTCTTCACCTTCTTCCACACCTCAGCCCCCTTCTCAGACCCACAGTTTAACTATCTCATGCTCTAATTCTTCCCCCATCTGAGCAAGGTGCGCCCATGCCACCTTCCATCTCACCAGCCAAGATTAATCCCCTGCCTCCATAGTTACATCAGCATCAACCACTCCCCTCCTATGCTCTCAAACACTTCTTTCTCTAGAGTGAGTAGCCAGGGTGAGCAGGCAGCTTGCATTTACATGGCATTTGCCATCTCCCACCAAGGAAAACATCCCCCTTTGTCCCCTTTCGGTATTCCATCGCATCATCCTCCTGTACCCCCCTACTCCCGTGCTTGCTTCCCCCAGGAAAACTCCTTCTGATTTTCCCACCATCCAGTAGGACAAGCCTCGCCTCCTGCAAGCAAAGCTCTCCCTGCACATCTCTGCTCGCTAGCCATCCCTCTCTTGCTGGCAAGCAGCACGGAAGCAAGACCACAGACATCAGCCTTGTAATGAAGATGAAGAGCCACACGGAATTGCTGGCCCCCTCCATCTGCCCTCACCTTTCCGGCTGCATTACGCCTTATGTTGTTTCTTGTCTGAAACTAAACATCAGCTCCTTCCTGGCTGTGCTGTTACCCTCATCCTAGCCTTGTGCCAGGGGTGTTATGGCATGAAAGGGAGGGGATGAAAAGTGAGGCAGGACAGGGGACAGCAAGAGCCAGTGTATTCACAGCAGCAGTGACCAAAGATGCCAGAGCCAAGTGCAGGTTCCCAAGCATGACGGGTGCTGGTACACCCCTGATGAGCCACTCTGGCTCCATCAAAGCATCAGCTGGAACAGATGTGGTTGTCTCAGCTGAGAAAGGGTGCTGGCTTCTCCCCAGAGGGACAACTGCAATGAGAAGACAATGTCACCCACAGGCAGAAGCCAAGAACCTCTTTGGCCGCTAAAGCCCTCCTTCCTTCTCCACACTGCAAGGGCACCAATCTTCAAAATCCCTTCTCTCCCTCCAGCCCTGTATCTGCTGTGGTGGAACAAAAATGTGGTCCCTTCAAAAATGAGAGTGGCCCAAAAGCAGGCGGCATGGCCAGACAATTTTCCTCCAGGGCTGCAAGTGCGGAGGAATGAGGGAGAGGCCTGCACCCTCTCACAGCTCTATACACACACATTACATACACAAGGGGTGTACACAAACATGGGATGTCCGCATCCCCTTCTACTTCCACCATGGACTGCTCCTCACTAACCATCCTCCAGGATCATTCAGCATCTATGCCCCCAGTTGCCATCTCCACTGTAATTGTCTTTCCTCATCCACCACTGTAAACAGGGATGATGAATAACGATAGGAGGTTAAGCCTCTGCTGCAGATTAACCTGCCATTGTCTTCAGTGACAAGAGGTGCCAGACTTCTGTCTGTGCCCTGTGACAGTCCTCAAACACACTTCTCTGTGTTGCCATAAGATTTTCAGGGAGATACTATGAGTCATCCTCCTCTGCCCAACTTTAGCAAGCTGTCCCAGGCCTTCCTTGTGCTCCTAGCAAAAAACCCAAGGAAGCGGAAGTATTGTACTGTGTGTCCCTGCAAGGTGCCAGAGACAGAAGCTGGGATGCAGCCTGCTGGCTTACAGGAAAAATCAGCACCAGAGAACCAGCCAGGCCCTCAGGTGGACAGCTTTATACCCGATGCCCCCTTGGGACTCTGCACACCCACCCACTGCCAAGCAGCACAGTCAGATTCACCACGTGGCAATGCCAAGCAGAGGAAGGATGCTCTCATCCCAGGGAAGGCACAACCAAGCCCTAGGCTGCAGCCAAACTGCCCAGGTGCTCTGGCTTCTTGCCCTAAACCAGGATACCCTTTGGCTGAGCCACATGCTTGGAAAGACGATGCCTGTGCAAATGTTAAAAACAGGGCTGCTTTTGTTTACAGGCTGCTGGCAATGGCACTGCACACCCCACATCCTCCCCCGGCCAGGAGAGAGCTCCAAGAAAGGAAATTACACAAGCCAGAAGGTTTGATGGAATGAACCCATTGGGCGGCTTGAAGATAGCTATTAATGGAGAGCTTTCTCTAATTGCTTTTGTATAATCTGGGGCTGCTAGGCGGAACTGGGTAATAAATGAAATCCAATTACATTTTCTCTCAGTATTTATTTTATTAAGTAGAATTCATCAGCTGATGAAGGGCCCCTCGAGGTAATGGCTCATGACCTAGTGGAAGGCACTTTTTTTATTATTATTATTTTCCTCAGTTGGGGAAGCAGATAATTCTGTTTCCCAGTAAATGCAGACTGCCCCACCTGCACTGTGGGAAGCACAGCAGACCCCAAGGCAGCACGGATCCCACGGGGACCCACACTGTCCTCCCGAGCGGGATCCCTGCTCTGACTGCTGGAGTCCTCACGAGCACAATGGGTGATTAAACCCCAGCTTCTGCGTGCCAGCCAGAACGGAGATGGATTTACAGCGCACAGCACGCGTGGTGTGCTCCAGAGGGCTGCAGCAGGGACCAGTCCCACTGGGAACGCAGCAAGAAGCAATGTCATTCCATGTCTGTTCCCCAGGAGGCTGGACTCCAGTGCCAGTGCTGTTTCCCCAGGGTGAGTCTCCAATGCAGGGCTCAGAGTGTGGGCTCAGTTTGGGCTCAGGACTACGACTGACCAGGCTGAGAACACTGTGAACACCAGCAGCTCATATCCACCACATCCAGCCCCACACTCCAGCACATCCATGAAACCTTGCATCTCTCTGCAATATAGCACCTCAACCACCACCTGCTGGAGGCGTAAACACAGTTACTGGTGGTGTAGACACAGTTGCTGCCACGAAGGCTGCCCATCAAGGTCACCACAAGCACTGGTCCCACATGGAGATGCCTAGCCAAGCCTTGTGCCACTGTAAGCATGCTGGCATCAGCAGGCAAAGCATGTCAGGGATTTCTGGTGCTGGCAGCAGTGCAGGGCACTCCAGCTACCAAGAGGGGTTTGCTGGAGGCCGTAGCACTGCACCAGAACAGACCCCAGGCCCTGGCACAGTGCCTTTTCTGTGGTACGAGAGGTAGCAAAACCCAGTGTGGGTCAAGAGAGATTGCCCCAAGTGTATCCTTACAAGCTCTAGCCAGCATCCATCCCTGAGGAGCAGGGATGGCCACCACGGCACAAGATCCTTCCTCCTCCTCCCTCCACACCAAAAAGACTCAATGGGGCTGGGGTCTGCCAGTTAATCATGGGGTCGGGTGCAGCACTGCTGCCCTCCTGCCAGAGCCCACAGCAAGGATCCCTCCAGCACAGGCAAGCAGGATGCCTTGGGGATCTTGCAATCAGCTGCTGGGCTTTTCACCATCCCTCTTCCCACCCAGATATTGACTGACATTCACCCCTGGCTCCCAAACCCAGCGCCGACAGCCGCAGCTCGTCCGGCTTTCACTGCCATCTTGTCATACAAACAATTTATCACCCGCCAGTGAGTGCTGTTACAGACGACAGACTCCAGTGTCCATTAATTAACAGGAAATACTGAGAGAGGCATATACACATGCACAAATCTGTCTGAGAGGTTTCCTACAAGCATCCACCGCGGATGCACCCACGTACTGCCACAGCAAGCACAGCCTCTGGGAGCCACAGCAGATGTAGCCAGCAGCAGACAGGCTCAAAACAAAGAAAAAGCAACATTATGAGGAAGAAAACTGGCTGAGGAGGTGATAGAGTAACATGGTTTTATTCCTGAATAGTAAGAAACTACTCAGCTTAAGGAATCGAAGAAAGGGTGGTGATGTGAGAATGGGGAGCAAGCAAGCCATGTCCCAGCTGCTGAGAGCTTGGGGTGAAGGTGACACCACAGACACCTCCAAAGGGCTTGCACAGCCTTCTGCAGCAGGAACAGCTAATGCTTTGCCTACCCTTGTGCTGGGGATGAGGTGTTCCTGGCTGCTGTATCCCGCTTCCAAGCCTTCCAAGGCTCCATCAAGGCAAGATAAGCCCAGTTCCCCATCAGGGCAGCAAACCCAGAAGCCTTACACATCCCAGACCACAGCTCAGCAGCACTGAACGAGTGCCCGCCGGAGCCTGAGCCCTCATGCTGCTGGGCCAACTAAAAATAAATGAGGTGTGGGTTCACAGAGAGCCAGCGCCAGGTTTTAGAAGTGCTGTGTGTCGCTGGTTTTGCTGCAGAAGCCAGGCACAGAGGATAAGGAAGAAGGTTTTCAGAGGGCAAGGAAAAAGTGTTTCAGAGGAATCTTCTGAAACTCATCTGGCTTTTTGATTTGGGAAGAAAACCTAAAACGAGTTGGAAAGGAGATCTAAACATCATGTCAGAATCCAGCTCTTCATCTTTTTCACAAGTGGGCTTTCACTTTCTTCTGTGAGGCTATTTGCCAAGCACAACAGAGAAACACAAGCTATTTGCGTTGATCCAAAACTATTTTTCACCAAATAAGCCATTCATCTGAAATCCTTCTCCCCAGCTCTGCTGCAGGAGAAGCTATCTGCTCATGGCAGACCACGATTTATGCTTAAATGAGCATTTGTGACTAACAGGCTAGATTCATAGTGAAATGCATCATCAATAAATCAGTCAATCACTTCTGCCCTCAGCTCAGGGCTGAAGTCTGGAGTAACTACTCAGCACTTTGTCAACCTTTACTCCAGCAAAGTCTGGGTAAGAGACCTCAGGATTTAGCCTATTGATTGCTTACTATTGTTTGTGATGCCCTGCATGCTTTAGACATGCTCCCTTCAAGCAAGATTAAATACCTGGCTTATGGCATTGCGATTCAAGGGAAATTATCTTTTACAAGCACGGGAACAGACAAGTCAGATTTCCCTGTGCAATGGTCCATTGTGGTGCAAAGGTGCCCCTGAATCCCCTCTGTGCTGCCAGCAAGGGGGGCATATGGCAGCGCTGACTCTCCCTGGGGCTGGCGTGGTGAGCCCCACGGCTGTAGCACATTTCTGCAAGTTAAATGCAATTTTGGCTGTGGCTCCAGAGCCTCTGAGGCTCTCAGCCCCTCCAGTAGCGTTTTGTTGCAAGAATAATAGAGTGACAGCTCCCCAGCAGCTTTGAGTAGCATCCCCAGCTCAAAGGCACCCTTACTACCTCTGCCAAACTCCAGCCTCTCGGTGTTCACATTTGTTTGAAGTTAAGCTGATCTAACTTGTGTGAGTGGACGCAGACGGTGCTGCTCAAACAAAGCCGAAGAATGTCTCAGACACTCCCTGCCCAAGTGCTGGCGCTTGCCCCCCACACCCATCAAGGGTATTGAATGTATTGACACAGACGGACATAACTGACCATCCTGCCACACCAAAGGGCAAGCCTGGGATATGTGCACCCTCCACAACCATAAAGCAAGGAAATACAGGAACCATTTGCACAGCAGAACAGCTCTTAATAACCCTCTGAACATCACCACCTACCAGGAACCCCTGCCACGGGCTGGACTTTGTTATGGATCAAGGGTGCTTGGAAGGAAGATAAAGTCTCGCTTTCTAAGGATGCTTCTCCCTGCTGACACCACCCTGAATACAGGAAAAAAAAAACCCTCAACAACTAAAAATCCACTGTTTCTACAGAAAAGAGAAGAAAAAAAGCAGCCTGTAGAAGGACCTGGCAATTTAGGGAGAGGGGGGATAAAAAGGAAGTTTAAAAACCTGGGATTTTTACAGAATCCCAACCCAGACCACCAGCTGCTCTCCCAACCCCATGTCATGCCCATGTACCATGGCATACTGATTCCCAGGTTTCACCCACATATCCCACTGTAAGGCAAACTGATTTCTGATGCTTGTCCCGCCTTCTTTTATTTCTGCCAGACCTCCCCCTCTCCTCTGGGTACCTTTCCTGCTGCCGTTTGTTCCTGTCCTTTACAGCTCTGCCTGCTGTCACTAGCATAACCTTGCCTGTTTGGTAATTTGTGGCAATAAAGTGTCACTGTGGGGAAAAAATACAGTGTCGCAGCAGCATATAAATCTCTGATCCATAAATTGTGCTGCTCCCCACCTGCATGCCCCTCCTTTTAGATGTAAAGTGCAACGATTTGGGGCAAGAGGAAGAAAAAAGAGCCAGCATTATGTGATCTCACTGAAGGGCAGCGCTGAGGTGTCCTCATTGGGGGCTATAATGAGTGCTGAGGGACTGGTGTGTGCTGTAAATTGCCCTCGAGACATGGGCCTCAGTGGAGGCTTCCTGGAGCTATCCAGGGCTTGAAAAGGGTACTCTTCAAGGGGAAAATAATACATTAAACATTGCTAAGGAGTGCTGTCTGCCTCCTCTTTGAACAGCCTCACTGGTGCTGGGCACACAGCCCTGGGAGTGCCACAGCCACGGAAGGGATCCAGGTGTGTGCAGCTGAGCCCCTCACTCCTCTTCCCACCTAGATGTGGGATCCTGCCCATATCCATCACAGCTGAGCAGCTCCTCCAGGCAGTCTCCCTGGGCATTAAGGGGGACTACAAGGAGGTAGGTCTGCAATTTTCCCTTCCATCTTGTGCAGGAGGTGCCCACTTTACACACGTACTCCCTCCACCAGGCTGGAAATAGCTCCCCATGGCTCAGAGCCAGGATTCAGTGGGGCAGCTCCCACCCCAGGCAAATGCACCTCACGTTTGTGGCCCCATGGTTTCCAGCTTTACTGTGCAGAGTAGCAGGCACCCACCGCCAAGGCCCTCCAGGAGCCATGAGACCCACAGCACCCCCGACACCCTCTGAAATGGCTTTAGAGGAGTTCAGCCCTTCTTGCTGATGGTTGTTTCTCTGAATTGGAATATACAGCTTGCCTCCATCAGACCCCTCATCTACTGAATTATCACCTTGGTCGCACTGCAGATCAGCACCCTGGGCCAGCTGTAAAATGTCACCTCCAGCATTACTGTGGCCACCGTCCCAACCACAGCTTCTGTGCCAGACCCAGCAGTGTCCCACTCCTTCTGCCCTGGTTCTTGGCACAATGGGGTCTCACCCACCAGCAATCACGGGGAACAGCAGGAAGACTTGCGTTAAAGCCTTCTCCTGACATCTTCCTGACATCTTTCTTGACATCTAAGGCTCACCTGAGCAGCTAAGCAACACTCCTGTGAATATAAACAAGCAGTAGGGAAAGTGCATTCACATCTGCAGACAGATAGCTTGGGGAAGTTCCTTCACCCACTGAAAGCTCATACGTGGTTTTGTAGCAAACGTATTTGCTTCCTGTCTTGCCCACTCATCAGAGGAATATACGAGCAGAGCTAAGCAGCACCCTGGAGACAGACTAAAACCAGGCAGAGAGCAAACCGTGCTCACAGGGCTGCGCAGGAGCCGCGCAGGCGAACACATTACGGACACCCTGGGGAAGAGAAATCTCCTTTCTCCCAGCCTTGGGAATGGCACGCAGCCAGGATCCATCACGCACCTCTCCTGCACCTGATCAAGGCAAGGTGTTAAATAAACGAAAGAAGTCAGGTCTTGGTCCCCAAACCTGCCCATGGACGACAACTTCCCTCCTGGAGCCACAATTCACTGAGGCCTAAAAAGAAGCACTTATTGTGAAATTCTCCAGCTCATTGCTGTGGTTCGGTGCTGGGCTTGGACATAGGAACGCTCACTCTTTGCCAGCGTGGGTCCTGCCAGCTGCCTGCCCAGGCAGCAAAGGGGTCAGCAGCAGGCCGAGCCGCGGGAGCAGAGGCACAGCCAGCACATCACACAGCACTTGAACCACATCAAGACACTGCCCTTAGTTTTGGGAACCCCGAGAGAAGTCCCAGTGTTAATTAACTAGAGGAAATTCAGCCAGGGCCACTGAAATGTCTGGGGAAGCTGCTGAGGAGACTGAGCCAGGCTCTTCACAGCAACCCACAGCAAGAAGGTAAGTGACAGTGGGCATAGCTGAAACAAAAGGCTCCCACTGGATGCTAGGAGAAGCTTTTCCCTTCTTTTTCTAGGGTCAGAACCAAGAGAAAACCAGCACAGCACCTTTAACAACAACACTCAAGGCTAAGCAAGAATGAAGCCTCTGCCCTTTTCCCATTCCCAAATTCATAACTAATGTGACAGAAGAAGGTATCCCAGGAGATGGGACGATGCCCATGCTTCAGCCATGAACCCCCAGCTCAAAAGCCACACTGTTTTGATGTAATATCCATGGCAGTTCTGCTTTGAAGCTCCAAGGTCTCTGTAGGTCTACGCAGAGGCAAGAACAAGATAAGGACTGTTGACCTTATCTTAGTCACCAACTCCAGGAAAAGACCTCTCAGCCACTTCATTCTTACTATCTAAACATCAGGTCCCTACTTGAAGGAAGGACAAAGCCCACCTAGAGGCTGTACTGCTCAGGGCTGTGCCTGGAGGGGACACACCTCAGCCACCCTCAGACCCAAACACTGCTAAACAGTCAAAAACTACTTAATCAAGTGACAGCATTGGAGCTTTGGCAAGGCATCTGTCCATCTATAAATAGAAGCTCAACTGTGTGTCCTTATCACAGGGCTTTGATGTGTTTGGGGGGAATATTTTCTTCCCCTTCACCACGAAGTCCCAGGCAGCACAGATAATGGGCTTGAATCGATCCAGCTCAAGTATTACTAAACTTCCTACCACTGTGGCAGCATGCCAGCATCAAATAGGACAAGAGAACATGTGTCTGCTCAGAGCCAACCACAAGGAGCGGGCAGAAAATTGCTTTAGGCTTTAAAA
>VYXC01003055.1:255866-295777 GCA_013397175.1 Platysteira castanea
TCGAGTCCCTAGATAGATCCATCTGGTTTCATGCAGGCAGAAAGTACGGCCCTGGCTAATGCAGTCATTCATGAGGGCAGTTCTGTATTTACTTAGCACCGGCAGCAGCTCTGACTTTGCCCAGAACACAAAAAATAAACACAGCCACTGCATTTCTGAGCTTGTACATGTCTTAAGGCAGCTCCAGGCTTCTCCTGAAAACACGGCTCTGTCAGGGGAAGAGAGATTTGCAACTTTCCCTCGGGAAGACAAAATGAAATCTCTGACCTATGTGGACTTTGGAAAGAAGTTGGAAGAAAAAAAGAATAGCAAATTCTCTGCTCACAAGCAGGCAGAGAAAAACCACAAACCGAGCTGAAAAAGCTGGTTCCCTACCCAGCCCTGCTGTCCTTCCTCTTTGAAGCAGGCCTAGGTCAAGGGCCCCCAGCAAACCCTGTGAGATGGAATGGGGCTCAACCCCAGTGCAGCCCTAGCTCTGCTGCTGTCAAATCCCTTTCTAGAGAAAAAAGTAGGAATTCCAACCTGCCATGTAAGGTGATCTTCCTTCTGCAGACTGAGCCCATCTTTACACACAGTAAGGAGAAGTAGAGGGTGTTTAACACTCCTTGCCTGCCCTGACGCCCTGTTCTGGGAATAGATAGGGAATTTGGGACATCTCCTTTTGGTTTTGTCCCCACTCTATGGGCACCAGCAGATGAATTGCAACACCAGGCGCTGTGTGATTCAAGCCACTGAGACACTGGCACACCAGGGACAGCAACCAGGGCACCCTCCTCTGCAGTGGCAACAGTCCAGTAAGGTCAAGCTTACCTAGAGAGTCTTGGGAGGAGGCTAAAACCTCGCTTTTAACTTTGAAACCCTCTGCAGGACATTAGTCACGGACATGCCCTCTGCACACACATCCTCCCATGCAGCAGCAGCCACCACAAACTGGTGAGACCAGAGATGCTGGTGAGCTCTGCCCACCTCCCCAGCCCCATATGCTCCTGACAGCAGATCCCAAAACCTTCCCTTCCCCAGGAAAGTCTCCACTTCCCAGCACATTCCTCAACCATTGGAATGTTGGAATGCTCAGAGGACCACCTCTGCCATGTACCCCAGGCAGAGGGTGGTTCAAAGGGCCAGCACTAAAGGAAGCACTGCTGCCAACACCCAGAGCAGAGAGCTATGGAGGGAAACAGGCCCTAAACTCCAGGACCATGGGCACATTCCCTGCTCCAAACAGTGCAGGTGGGGAAAGGGCTCCAGGAAAACTCAGGGGGGGCAGTGGAGGCTTTTGAGCCTCTGCATCCCCTTAAACCTCCCCCTCCATCCCAGGACCTGGATTCCTGTTTGATTTAAGACACAAATGGGATCGAGTTTAAAGGTCTCAGCCTGGCCCTTGACTCCTTGGTGGGAGTCTTTCCACATCACAAAACCACCAGACAATTCAGCCTGATTGACAGCCTTTCAGGCAGAGGGGCCCAGAGCTGAGGGAGGGGAGGGGGCCGTGGGTCAGGGCTAAGGGGGGGCACCCAGAGCAGTGCATGGGGCTGGGAGAGCAGGGGACGGCTGTGCAGTGGGGACAATGTTCAAGGTTTGTGCTGCCACAGGAAAAAGGTTTTTGGGAAAGGCTGAGAGGCTAGAGTATCCTTGAGGAACTATTAAGTTCCACTTAATACAGGGAAAATGTGAACTGCAAATAGCACACTCAAGGGGAAAATAGAGATTTGGTAAAATGCACTCTTCCCTGAGGTGAGGCGATAGCAGCACACACCAGAGAAAGCAGGAAGGTGAGGACAAGGCAGAAGGGGCACTCTAGGCTCACAGAGAGGAGTGGAGTTAGTGGCAGGCAAGAGCCAGGCGACATCAGGGATGGAAAAACAAGTGAGCAAAGGCATTCAGTGACCCTGGGCTTGGCCACTGGGGCTGCAGCAAAGGCTGAGATGGCAGCACAGAAGCACACACACACACATGGACATGTGCCATATTCTGCCTTGGGCCCCGTGCCTGCTCTCCAGCTCTAGCAAAACCCAGCCCAGTGAAGGGACTTGACCTGGAGCAACAGGCAGGACCCCCAGAATGGCCAGTAGCAAAGACTGAGTGCTTCCTCACCTCCTCCACCTTTCTACGCCTCACACCCCAGCTTAGGAGGGCTGGGCACAATGGTTAGCTCCCTCCAACATGGCTCTGCCCCCTGTTCCAGGGGCTGATGCCAGCAACCTTCACAGGTCTGCACAGTGCAGTCTTCTGCTGTGTGACCAGCCCCTTCCAAGCACATTCATCTTGCTAATTTTGGGAGAAGGTTCCATTGAAAGTATTCTCACCTTGCAGTCTGGGTCAAAGCCACGTTTGCCAGGCCCTCTTCTCAAGAGGACACTTCTGCAATAAGATGAGAGTCACCACTTGGGGAGACCAGGCAAGGGAATGTAAGAAGACCACAGATACTTGTCACGCCATCTTATTTATACCCTCTTTTACACACAGGAAACCCTTTCTCCTACCTTTTTCCCCCCCCTCCTCTAAATAAAAGAGAAAAATTTTAAGCTGGTGCTTTAAAGCACAGCAACCGCCAGCCCATCTCCATGGCTTGCCAAGAGAGCAATTCATCCTCTGCCTCTATTCTGCAGTAGGTAAAGCCCCCCCTCTCGCTTTTGTTCATCTCCCCGCTCTTTTGTCTGGCCCTGAAAGCGTTGATCACTCCTGCATGAGGAATGTGAAACTGATGTGATGTGATAGGAACAATGCTCCAGCCCCGCTCCTTGCAGCCACATCAAAGTCCCCATTTGCATGGCTTCCCCTTGCCTGCCTGTCCCCCTCTGCCCCCGGCCGTGCTCTGGCTGCTTCAGCGCCTTCATTGTCCTCCCAGCTTCGAGAAGCAGCCTTGGCCTCCTGCTAAAAGGCACTCGATGGGGTCCACGGGCAGCATCTGGCTGGCAGGAAATGTGACATTCGCAGGTGGCACTGCTGACTAGGCTGCACCAACATCCTGCTGTCTCTGTTCATCCTGCTGCTGTCTGGTACCCATTCCCCAATGCATGCTTCTCCCCACAGCACTGCCAGGCTGGGTGGGGGGTCTAAAAGGATGGAGAGGTAAGGAAGACAGATCCAGAGGTGTGGGGCAGTGCCTTAGTATAAAGATTAGGACATTTCTCTGCCAGTGAAGGGCACAAAGGCAGCTCACACTGAAAATACCCTGCCCTTGCAGTATCTGGGGGAGGTAGAGCCCTGCCTGTCCTTCTGGTGTAGAGGGAGAGACCAGGAGCCAGAGTCTCAGTGAGGACACAACCTGACAGCTGGACACCATCACACCTGTAAGCACCTCTAGCCCATGCAACACCCTCCAGCACTGGCAGTGGCACAGGGCCCGGTAGATGCTGCAAAAACCACTGGAGCAGCTGGATAAACACAGCTCTGGGCCCAGGCAACCTCCTGCCAGGCTGCTGAACCCAGGAATGCTGTCACCAGGTAAGAATCCTGCTGCTACTTTGCAATGGGCAGCTACAACCCAACACTAAGCAGCACCCTTCCCAAAGCACACTTCACAAGGAGTGCAGCGTGCCAGATTTCATCAGGTCAAAGGCTCTAACCCAGAAAAGGAGGCTGCTGAGAGAAAACAAACCCTCCAGCAAGACAGAGAGCGTGTCCCCTGTCCCACAGCAGCTGTGGCTCCATAGCAAGCCTCTGTTGACATGACAGCAGCGGGAAAGTGATCACTCTACACCTCCCCAAGGCACTGTCTGCCTCTAAGTCCAGTGGGAGCTCCAGACAAGCATGTTCCCTTTCCCTTCAGAGGGCATCCAGGTGCCTGCTGCCAGGCAGGGAGATGCAGGCAGCACCTTGGCAGGGAAGAGGAAATCCAGGCACTGGCTATGCCAGCTGTGGAGCAAGGGAGAGGCTGACATGGGACAGGACCAGAGGAAGGCAGTAGTGGCACCCCACGGAACCTCATAGCACCAATCAGTGCTGGAAACAGGAGGGACACTGATGTCTCTGCAAAACTGAGGTGCTCCTGGTACACTTCACGAGCTGAAGGATTTCATTTTTGGGAAAGAGGAAATAAACTTAGTTTATCCTCACCACAAGGGCCCGTGTAAAATTGATTCCCCATCCCTCTCATCCTGACATATCGGGCTTCCATTCAGCCTTGACAGCAACCATGGTGCTGAACTGGTCTGTGCCACTAACCAGCACACAGATATGGCCAGAATCTGTCTGCTGAAAAACAGAGGCTTCCAGGTCCAGCCATTTCCTACACAGCATGCAAGATCCAGGTGAATCTGTGACTCTGCAATCAAGGCTTTGAGCCCAAGCACATCTCCAGCTTGCACCTCACGTAGAAGATCAGTGATGAAGAGGGACTCCAGGTGTTTTGGCTTCAAATGCACAGAAAACATAAACAAACAGTCTGAGAGCCCTGCCTGAATCATCAGACCCCAGATCCAAATGAACTCATTAGAGCAGGATATCCTGCTCTAATGTTAAATAGGCACTTCTCAAGCACTTCCCAGGCCACCTCTACCCAAGCAGACTCCCTTATCTTGAGATCCCCTACCTCTTTCTTCAGTTTTTACCTGGTTTTGCTTATTCTTTTATAAGCTTATAAATGATAAGCTTTATAATTTGCCTATTATTTGCCCTCTATTCGAGTGCCTCTGCTCCTCATCTCTGGCTGGAGCTCAGCAGCCTGCCAAGGGACACAGCACTGGCAACTATTTCTGATTTATACTGATGGAGAATATAACTTCCCTTTGCTAAAGTAAATAGAGTCACTACCAAGAGGCAGAGCACAATATTTTTTTATTAATGAGCATATTTCTGCCTCAGTGCTCACCGGGGAGGCAAGACAGCCAACGTGGAAGAACTAAAACCCTCTTCCTAACACTCTGGGTCACATTTGCTACACAAGGAGTCCACTGTTGTGCATTACACCTGGCCAATGTCACTCCTGTTTAGGAAAGATGTCTCTGCTAGAGGAGTATCTTGGGGTGTGATTAAAGAGGATATTTCATTCTGGCACTCAGGCTTTTCCTTGCCAAGGTGGTTTATTTTAGGATGACACCAGAAAGACTGTTTTGTTGTCCCCACACACTGAACAGAGCCCCAGCAGTTCCATGGCTCCTTCATCAGGTTGGGGGAGCACAGCACACCCAGCCGTGCTTCCCCCCCCTCTGCTGGAATCCCACCTGGTTATCCCCAGGGGATAAAGCTCAGAGTCCCCTGTGGTGGGCTGACCCAGGCTGGATGCCCACCAAAGCCCATCTATCACTCCCCTCCTCAGCTGGACAGGGAAGGTAGAAAAGACAGCAAATGCTCCTCAGTCAAGATTAGGGCAGGGAGAGATCACTCACCAATTACAGCCACTGGCAAAACAGACTCAGCTTGGGGAAATTAATGTACTTTATTACCAATCCAATCATAGTAGGGTAATGAGAAATTAAACCAAATCTTAGAACACCTTCCCCCCCACCCCATCCTTCTTCCTGGGCTGAACTTCACACCCAATTTTCTCTACCTCCTCCTTCACAGAGGCTCAAGGGAGTGGGGATTAAAGGATGCAGTCAGTACATCACACACATCACACGTTGTCTCTGCTGCTCCTTCCTCCTTAGAGGCTAGAATCCTCACACTCTTCCCCTGCCCCAGTGTGTGTTCCCTACACAGGAGTGTGTAGGAAATCAGGCCTACACAAACTGCTCCAGTGTGAGTCCTTCCCACTGGCTGCAGTTCATGAACTTTTCCTGCTCAGGGTCAGGAACAGGCTACTCCAATGTGGGTGTTCAGCATGCCCCCCACAGGGTCACAAGTCCTGCAACAAACCTGCTCCAGCGTGGGCTGCTCTCCACAGGCCACAGGTCCTGCCAGGAGCCTGCTCCAGCGCTGGGTCACAGCCTCCTTTGGGCATGCCCCTGCTATGGTGTGAGGTCTTCCACAGAATGCACGTGGATCTCTGCTCCAGGATGGATCTCCGCTCCAGGATGGATCTCCAAGGGCTGCAGGGACACAGCTGCCCCACCCTGGTCTTCACCATGGGCTGCAGGGGAATCTCTGCTCCAACATCTGGACCACCTCCTCCCTCATGGCCTTCTCTGTCTGCAGAGCTGTTACTTTCACATACCCTCACTCCTCTCTTCTCTGGCTGCAACTGCAATTCCCCCCCCATTTCTTAAATCTGTTATCCCAGAATCTCTGCCACAGTTCCTGGTGGGCCCAGCCATGGCCAGTGGCAGGTCCATCTTGGAGCCGGCTGGCATTGGCTCTGCTGGACACAGGGGAAGCTCCTGGCATCTCCTCACGGAAACCACCTCTGCGGCCCCCACCCCCACCACCGAAGCCTTGCACACAAACCCAATACATCCCCATGCCCTCATCCCTCGCAGGAAAGCAACATCGTTCTTTTTTTGTAGCTAAAATTTTGCAAACAGGTAATTTTGCTCAGAGCCTGCAGGGCTCCAGGACGGGAGCCTTATTCTCAGGTTATGTCAGGGAGCTATTGCAGAAGAGGACACAGATGAGATGCTGTACGCTTCTCCAGTACCCGATCTCCCCAGCCCTACAGACAGCTGTGAGCAAGACAGGTCAGGTCTCACTCCATCAGAAGGGTCCTTGCCAATGCTGCATCAGGAAGAGGGAACAAGTGCTTTGTGCCAGTAAGGGAAACAGTGATCCCCACACTGTACTCACTGGGCATCACCCTCCAAAAGTGGGGAAATGCTGCAGAACCCCCTGCCCCTGCAAGCAAGGCTGGGTTTCACTCCTCCCCTGGGGGTCCGAGACCAGGAGACATCAGACCTTCTCCTCTACTCTACCCCAAGGGTTCTCAGAAGCTCCTGGCCACCTCCAGCAGGTGATGCTGACCCCGTGGGATGCTGCATCTGGAGGAAGCCCCCTCAACTTACCTTAACCCGGCATAGCAGCCTGCTGGAGATCAACACCCTAACCCTCCAGCCCATGGAGAGCCAAAAAGCAGCTAGACAGTTCAACAGAGCCACCCAGCTCACTGCATCCAGTTGACATCAGAGGCATACCACAGGTGAAGAGATCATAAATATAGCTGGACAGATGTTGTTTCAGGGCTTCCTAGTTCTCTGTCCCTAATTCATTCCTGGTTTCTGCAAGACACAGTTAATTCTTGACCAGCCACCACACTCGCACATTTCTTTGCTTTCAATTTGCCCAGCAAAATCCATTTACCCTGCCTGTCTCATCCGGTTTCCATCAAGCCTGCTGAATTCTCCTCCAGTGAAATAAGCAAGCTTACTGTAACACCCTCTTTTGTAAGAGCATGGCGAAAATGACAGTCTTTCTGGTACCTGACTATTTCCCTTCACAGGAGCTAAACATTGCTTGTTTTCAATTGTGAACTGTTCTGACTTCTTAAAATGCATGAAAGTACCAAGGGAGTCAATTCAACCAGGAAAGAAGTTTCTAAAAGAGAACATTTATTTACCTTGCAGCTTTCTGTGGAGAAGTTTAGGCTGGTAATTTACTAGCCAAGGCTGTGGGGGTCTGCAGGTGAATGCGAGGGGGAAGCAATGCAATTGAACATCTGCCTTGTCCAGAGGCAGCCATGAGGAGCCAGAGATCAACTGTGGTTTAAGGTGCCTGGTTCCAAAGCCCCACTCAGTGGGTCTGCAAGAGGCAGGGCAAAAGCTCCCTCAACTTGCACAGACCAGGGGTTTTTTTTGATTTTCAGTGCCAGAGCCACAAGCCACCTTTGGATCTTGCAAAACACAATTCCAGTCCTCTGCAATATGTGTTTTCCACCTCAAGGCACCTCCTTAGGGTTTCTCAGACTGAATATGAGGCAAGAAAGAAAACAGAAAACCCAGACCTGTTCCTCCCATACACCCTGCCCCTTCCTTACTGCTTTTCTGGTGGCACACACCCATGGCAAAGGAGCTACAAGACACCAAAGTTACTGGCCCTGTGCTAAATGCTTCCGAAGAAGCTGCATGTGAGTCAGAGTGACCCTTTTACCAAAACCAGCCAGAGAACCAGGTCAAGCTGCTCTCTGCAAGCACCTGGAAGACCCACTCTGTTAACTTCTGCCCAGACAGCAGCAGCCTCAGAGCAGGAGAGGGTTCCCAGGGATGCACACCAAGGAAGGAGACCACCAGAGAGCTCTCCTCCCATCTCCACCCCTGCCTAGGCAGGACAGTTGTACATCTGGAGCCAGGCAGCTGACGGGAACCCAGCACGGCGCACACCAAACTCTGGAGAAGGAAAGCTGGCCCCTGTACTCCATTTGCAAAATGCTTGAAGTCTGATGCTTTCAGCACAGGAAACATCCAAACTCCTTACACTTTAGGATTTAATTTCCCTCCTGCAGTAGCCTGGAGTTTTCATTTCTCATCCTCTCTTGTTTTGGTTTCCTTACACTCTTTTCACATCCTTGCCTTTTTTTTTTTTTTTCTCTTTTTGGCGGCTCCTCAAGTTTCATTCTCTTTTCCAAGTTACACAAGATGAATTTAAGACTTCTGCCACTCCTCCCTGCTCATTAGCAGACATAAATTAAAAGCAGAATTAAAGAGATTACTTGCAATGCCACTTGAGACACCTTCAAGCCTCTTATTGCTTTGCCATGTACTGTGAATTCTGACCCACCAAGGAACTTTGCATTCAGACCTTGCCAAGTGTTTATCTACTTCCTGTTAGATAGGTTTGGGAGAAGAGCTCTCATCCTTCTCAGAAATAAGGTAAGATTAAGACTTTGCTGGAAGCTTTCCATTCCTGCATCAAGTTTTGTTGCAAAAAAGTTACCACCTGCTAAGTATGGACACTACAGCACAGATATGACCCACTTGCAGGAAAAAGAAAAACATGCAACAAATGACTTTTTTTGTTTGTTTCATGAAATTTGGGTAGGATGTTACCAGACCTGTAGTGGAAACAGCTACCACCTGCAGGGCCCTGGTCAGCCACAGCCTCCCACAGAGACCAGAGCTACCATGAGCCAAGGAAAATCACTGCACACCAGCCCACTGCCAGGACCAAGAGAATCCTGTTGATTTTTACACATCCAGAAGACAACCAGCTGAGGATCCGGCAATTTTTATTGCTATGCTCGGCTGCACCTATCACCTCCCCTCTGTGATCCTGTGTGTCAGAGAAGAGGCTGAGAGAGGTGCCAGTTGTTCCTCATGCTCATGGATGTGCTGACATTTGCACCCAGCAGCTCAGGGACACTGAGTGCAATCACAGTTATTTCTGAAGTCTCATAGGATGTTCACAGGTACTGTTGTTAAAAGCTCAGTTGGCACAAACCAGAGGGCACAGCGCTTACAGGGTCCTGCCCACAGCACCATTCACACCCTGAGAGTCACATACAGATCCAGGCAAGATGCAAAACTGAGCTCAAGTGCCCCAGGGGTGGAGGGCAGGGCGCTCAACCACCTGTGAAAAAGGAGCAGCAAGAAGGACTGAGCATGTGTCAGGAGATATTCTACCCCAGCTGGTCACCGGAAAGGGGCTGGGAGTGATGAGGACAGAGCACAAAGCCAGCAGCTCAACAACTGTCAGCTCAGAGCGCCAAGGCACGGCGAGCGCACACGGGCCATCGCTGCTACGTAAGGCACCACATGCCTTAATCTCTCCTAGGGGAGAGAACCTCGTCCAGCCCAGACTGTTTGTGTACTCAGCTAATTTTGCTGCCTGACTTTCCACCTACTTGCTCAGCAGAAAACCGATCCTCCCAAGTAATCATCACTATTTCATCCCTACCCTCGGACCCGAGGCCATGGCATAAGCAAAACCCTGCCACGCTGCATCAGCTGCACACCCAGTGTCACAAGGGCAGCTGGCTCTCCTTGCCATGTCCCCTTGCTGAAGCTCCTCTTCCAGGCTGAGCACCGTGTATGCCAGCACAATCAAATACTGCAGCCCACTTGTTAACCTAAATGAGCCTCCTATATCCTAAAAAACCGTTCCAAATCTCCTATGTGGCTCCTACACACAAGTCAGGCTGTTCAAGCGCAGTAATATAATTAAGGGAAAAAAATGCCCTGCATACACCAGGGAGTATCCTGAACAGCATGAGCTTAGTATTAGCTCTTGCTAGAGCGCAGTGAGACTATTCCTGGCTGCTGCCTCCAGTGCTGGTATCCACACTTGTGAAAAAAAAGAGTTGTGGAAGTGGAACAGCTTCCAAAAAGAATTAGGAGAATGAATTGGGAACTGGAAAGCCTGCTGTGCAGACAGGCTTGAGCGCTCGATTGGTTCAACTAAGCCAAGAGATGATCACGAGAGGACTTAATCACCCCCTGCAAAAGTGCAGAGAGAAGATTTCTGCTGGCAGTGGGACTCTCCTCCAGGGCTGCCCAGATTCCACACAGCAAAGGCAAAGGAGACAACTCAGCTTGTGGGTCACTGTAAGAGGGCAAACTAGGCTGGGGTGGCAATATTATGCCCAGGCTGACAGCTCCAGCTGCAAGCCCGTGAGGGCCCAAGCTGTAACGGAGGGAGGCAGATGAGTGCTGGAGATGCCCTGGTCCCCGTCCCTGAACCAGCCAAAAAGATGAACCAGAAGCCAACCTGCATCACAACACGAAGGGCATTTACTGACAGCCCACCCTGAGATGTCCCCCTGCACCTTCCTTTATCTCTTCATTTCACATGTAGAGGAGGCATTCACATGCCAGAGGAGAAGCTCATGTTCTCAGAGTCAGGCCAATGGTCATTTGGAAAAAGGGAAGGCAGATTATACTGCTTTTAAAACGCAAGTCAGCTATGCTCACTGGATCAGGGGGAGGATCACTTTGGACAAACCAGCAAACCTTAAGAGGTCAGAGCAGGCATTCCATGTCTTTCTCCACCACGTTGAAGCCTCGCCATTCTTCCATTCCTGCTTCCACACTGAAACCAATTTTGTCAGGGAAGCTCTGCATTGGACAACTCTAAAACTCATCTGCAACACCAAAGCCTGGTCTTCACTCCTCTCTCCAGCTGCAGCTCACTTCAGCTTTAAGGCAAGGCTGCCCAGGATGCCTCTTTGAGCTGGGTAATAAATGGCACAGATCTTTCACTCTGGGGCTGTAATCCCATTTCAGAGCTGCATCCTGGAGCTGAACATGCACGTGAGAGAGCAGAGACATCACACCACTCCATATGGGGACACGAACAGCTCACTGTGAGCCTGCCTTGCCCCTCAGATTGGGGCATCCTTTGCACTGTCAACACCCCTGGCACCAGACTACCTTCTTTTTTTAAAGCAAAGGGACACAGTTATTTACATTCCATCATTAATTCCCCTAAAGCCCTGAAGAGTATTTACTGAGGTTAGCCAAGCATTTGAGATGCTTGCAAAGTACTCTCAAGCTTTCCTTAATAGCTATTTCTGTATAGTCATGTTTTGTTCCCAATCTCCCACACATCTCTTTGGGCTTTTTCAGTCTTGCTAAAGACAGGTATAAAGAGATGGCAAGGATCTCAATCATTTGAGACAGGAAAAGAAATTGGTGAGAAAACAATTCTATTTAATGGACCTATTGTCTCCCTTCTATTTTCTTCTCCCTGGCAGTACTGTGAAAAAGCCTTTCTCCTTCCTTTCATCACCAGCTGGAAAGGCTGAGATCATACACCTCAGACACTTCCACACCGTAACTTAGAGATGCATCCCATTGTGAACTCAAGAGCATCCACACTCCCCTCTGGCATCCTTGCAGAAAAGTTTTTAATAGCTGTTCTTCCCAGGCCCACGGAAATCCACACATGAGCATATTTCTTCATTTTATATCACTCACTGCTGCATGCCTTCTCACAATTTTTTTTCCTTTCCTGGTTCTCTCTCAGATGCAATTTTCCAGGGCCACTTCACACCTCTCAGAGCCTCCCATTTTAAAGTCCACTTTCTACTTCAGTTTCCCCAGGTACAGAATTATTAACCTAAAAATGCAAGAGGGCAAGGTATTCTGGCGATACAAATCTTCCTACAGCCTCACAGCAAGAATCCTGCCCCAGGCATTTTTTCTCCCACAACAGTCCTTCACTGTTTCATCACAGCTTTCCCATCACCTTCTCCTGAAGGCAGCTAGAATCAAGACAAGTTCCCTGGTCACTAGATTTCTGTCTGCTGGCAGTGCTGCCACTCAGCATCAGCGGGGTCAGCACTGAGCCCTCTTGTCCCCACCATCCGCTTGCAGTTGTGTCTCTGCAGCATTCCCAGAGCCTTCAGCCGGGACAGCAGCTTCAACACCACTCACACAGCGAGGGGCCCTGCCTGGAAAGATTTAGAACCTGTGCAGATACAGTAGGAGGGGCGAAGGAAAAGCAAAACAAAACCAGGTCTGGAGAGAGAAAGTTGTGCTCCCTCTCCACTGCCTGAGGTGCTCATCTGCAACCGTTCTGGCCTGACTGGTGGAGGTCGGAGCACAAGTGTGGCTTCCAGGCACCACTGCAAAGAAACCTCCATGAGGAAGGAGGGGAGACTTAGAAACACCAGCCAAAAAAGGCTGTTTTGGTTTTGCATGAACTCTACCCACCCTTCACCTTCAGGGACACTTCCTCCCCTTGCCACAAGTAACAAGCACAGATAATTGAAGGAAAACATCATTTCCCAGAGCACTTCTGATCTGTATTATCTATGCTCATTACAAGCTGTGAGGTGCATTCTGGTCTCCATCAGCTCCAAGCAAACAGGAAAGTGCAGCATAGGGGTAAGGGGCAGAACTGCTGCTGGGAATGCACAAAAACCAAACCAAAACCACTTAACAGCTCTTGAAGGACTTGCAAAGGCACGTGGGCTTGTGCTCAGGCTGGGATTTCAAAGCCCTAGGGCATTTGCACAGCCTGAGTTGCTTCCTTGAGCTTATCCAAGAGAGTGGATTAAACTGGGTAGTCCTGGGGCATCAGAGGCAGAGTTCAATTCTCATCTATTGACTTGTGTGGGTTTTGTCCTGCCCTCCTGTAGGTTGCCTTCTAACCTTGGCAACAGTACCTCACTGGCCAGTCTAACAAAAAGATGACCTGGAAAAAGGAAGGAGTTTTTCTTCCTTTTCAGTCATTTTCTGAAGCTTTGGGTTTTGGTTTGGGTTTTGGGGTTTTTTTTTTGCCATTGCACATGGAGTTAGATGCTGTTAACCTTTGGCTGCTTCTACTCTGCTGCCATGGCTGGTTGGAGTCTCCCAGGAGGTGACTGGGCAGACACACGAGACCCAGGCCACTCACTGTCTCACCCCAGCACCTCACAGCTCCTCCCCACCTGGAGAATTTTCAAAAAGGTGTTCAGGGGCTGCATTTCATGAGCTCACTGCAGAAAGGCCCTATGCTCAGCAGCAAGGCATTAGACAAGCAGCAGAAAAGTAGGTAAGCAAGAAGACTTAGAGGGGAAAAAAATTTGCTTTGGCAGCACATGCAAGGTCCCTTTCTCCAGAAGAGCCGTGAAGATCCAGAAGGGATGCTGCACACAGCCCATGTACTAAAATCGGATTGCATTTTTTCTTAATAGCATTAGTCTCAATCAAGGAAGCAGAAGAGGCCTGGCCAACCTGGACAGAGAGTAGCTGCATATGGAACTATTCCCCAGCAGTGCTGTTTTCCTCTGAGGGATGGTGGGATGCACAGATCTGGAACCATCACCCACCTCCGAGTCATCTCCTGCAGCTGCTGTGACAAATGTGGGGACAGATGGGGGAAGAGTGATGGGAGGCAGCAGTGACAGGCTGCAGCAGCACACCACCTTCCTCTAAACAGCCTCGCTGCCTGCAGCATCAGGCTCCTGCTTGCATCATATTCAAAACCCGAAAACCTTACCCAAAAACCATCTCGCACTCACTCAAACCTCACCTCCCTCCTCTCTTCACCCCTTCTTGCTCCTTTTCTTCCTCCCGTGCTCCCATCAGGGTCAGGAAACTCAGGTTCAGCATCTTTCATTTGTGAATTACGTGATTTATAACATCTCCAGCCTGGTAAACTATAAGATACTAGAGGGGATCCAAGACTGCAGGAAGCATGTCTGCCTTGGAAAAGAGAAGAAATAGAGGAAGAAACTGGATGGGAAACTAGATGGGCTCTTCCTTCACCTGGTGCCCCAACCTCTCTTTTCCAAGCCGTGTGATTTATCTCTCTCTGGACCATCTCTGCAGGAACCAGGTCCATTACGGAAATTAAAATGTGCTACTGCCAGCAGCTGGCAAGATCAAACCCTCAGCACGCCTGTCCCCTCCAAGCAGGGATGGCAGACACCGCGGAGCTTGCAGCCAAGTGCAGCAGAGAAGGTGCCAAGAGAAGCTCCTGCACTGCTCCTGCACTGGCTCTGATGGGCCACCAGCTTTGAAGTCTGCTGGCCAGGGGCACAGCTCAGAGGGCCAGCCAGATGCCAGTCTGAAGCTGGATTCTGGCACAGCCAGGCTTCCAGGAGCCATGTTAGAGTAGACTCAGACCCGCCATGCCACTGCTTGCAACCCACAGCATAAGCACACCCGAGGTGTTAGAGGGACATCAGGATGCTTCAGCACTGAGACCGAGTTCGGGGTAGGGGAAAAGAAAACCCTTTCCCTTCTTCCCACAGCTTGCCTTCCTAGGGAAATATCCCCAGTAAGAATATGCCTGAACCAAGGAAAGATTCTCCTCCCAGGACAAATAACTAGCACGGGGGTCTGGTGGCTGCAGGTGCTGCTAGAAGGTGTGACCAGCCAAGAGATCCTTCCCCGAAAGAAAACTTCAGCTGCACTCACACAAGAGGAACCCTAGAAGAGGCAGCTTGATGTCTCATCGACTGCAAACAAGGTCATTATCATTCCCTAGAGAAAATCTTTTTTGCTCATGTATTTCCAAATGATAACACAAGAGCATTCAATCTTGAAGACGTTTGTACTCTGAGCTGGTGACAGCTCTGGAGGAAGCACAGGAACAAATGCCTGGGGATGCGTATTAGAAGGGCTCAGAGCTGGCAAGGCAGGCACAAACTTCTCCTGAGCAAGATGAGCTCAGTCAGGCATTACTGACTGAAACAAGAAGAGAGAAATGCAACCCATGCTGGGAGGAGACAATTTCCAGGTGTCCCTTCCCGCCCCATGCAGCAGCATGTTGCTCCCTACACCAGCACTCCTCAATCCAAGACACTGAAGACATCACTGAGCAGCCCAAAAACACTGCAAAGACAGAACCTCACAGCCACACAGCAGGACTTACACACATGAGCAGTCGTACGAGAGGGAGAGCAGGTTTGTGAGCAGAGAAATGTTGGAATATATCGTAAAATAGCCCACGGATTTTTGTCATAAGAGGCAAGGTGGCCCTTAGAAGTCAGGGAATGCAGTCCTGAAGGCTCAGATCTTTGTGGCCACATCAAGACCAGGAAAGAAAGAAGCCTTGCAACCAAGGGGCCTTAAAACTCCCACTGTTTCCTTGATGCAAGGAATGCAGATGATGTGCACTGACCCTGGCCTTAACAGCAGGGCGAGGTGTCCTTATGCACTCAAGCACCAGAACAGGAGCTTGTTCTACCTGAGGTTCTTCTGGCCTAAGGTCTTGTACAGCCAAAGAGCAGACGAGAAACCACCAGCTTTGGCAGGGGTATCAGACAATTTTAGTTTTTAATGAATTTCCTCCAAACAGGCTACCTGCTGGTACTTTCCATCACTTAAGACAAAAGAGTGGAAGTTATCATCTGGACAGTCAGAGTACTGCCATGCCAACAATCAGCCTAATCCCTCTGATTAGAAGAGGATTTGGAAAAAAACAGGAGGGGAGATTTCCTTCCTTCCTTCCACAGCATTTCAAACAAACCCACTTGGTGCACGAGGTAGCCTTTTGCCAGGCTGTCCCCAGCCCACCCTAGACACAAGAGGGCACTGAGCACTCTATATGGGGCCAGAGATCTAAATTCTTAAGTGCCTCTGACCGTGTCCTGTTAAAGGGATCACAGCAATCCCCGCACCACAGCAATATCCTCCTGCACATCACCCGGGAGAGCCCGGGGTGACACCAGCCTCAGCTGGATCTGAGCCCTGACCTCCCAGTGCCCTTTCAAACCTTCTGCACTCGGCTCCCTGCACTGCCATGATACTCTTGCTCCCAGTCACAAGGAACCTGCCAGGATTGCTGATCAGCTGCATGATCTGCTTAAGAGAAGCAGATCAAAGCACACCGGCCAGCTCCTTTGCAGCCTGTGCCATTTCTGTCCTACACCTCTCAGTTCTCAGGGGAGCAGCAGAGTCAGCTGGGTGCAGGTAGCACTATAGCACGGGCTCACTCATGTCTGTCCCCTAGGAGTTGGAAGATGATGAAGAAACATGGCAGCTTTGCAACCAAATACAAATCCGAATCCCCAATCCAAATGTGGGGAACAGCAGAAGGGAAAGCAAAAGTACCCTTTGGCAGGTCCCTTTCTCCCAGGGGAGGTCACTTGGGCCAGCAGATGCAGGGAGCATCAGAGTGGGGATCTCCATCAGGTGCTGACAGCACAGACACTTCATCTTCCGCCAGCAGGAACGTCTGGGCAGCCCTGCATAAGCTCCTCGGGTACTCTGGACCATCACCAAGTGACAGTTCATCCTCATTTTCCCATCCTGGCCATCCAATCCCTAAATAGCTCAGATCGTTTCAAAGGGATGGTACAAGGAACAAGAGGTTAAAAATAAAATCTTCTCCCTCCCTCACCTGCCTGTGCAGCATCTCAGTCTGAGGCTGTGGGTCAAACAGCCTCCTCCAGTTCAAGGCAAACGGAATCCTGTGATTTTTAAGTGACCATCTGTGACCCAGAGCTGCAGCGTGGAGAGAGTGGATACAGACCTGCATCTTAAGTAGATTGGATTCTATATTACACTTACACAGCACAGACAGCAGAGAGATCCCCCAAAGACTTCACAGCCAGATGTAACAGCAATGTGCAAGGCTTAATGCCACGCAGGGAACATGCGCTCCAGTGGCTGCAGCCTGGTTGCTCAGACCCTGCCTCACTGTGGGGAGCACGAGCCAGCAGATCCTTTATTTTCTTCCTAAGGCAAGAGCTACAGCCACTCAGTTTTTGTTTACCCAAGAGAACGTAGGCACACTGGTACCAAGGCTGCAATGCACCACATCTGCAGGCTAGCTCCTGGCGAGGGTTATCCTAACCTGAAAGCACCCAACCATGATCTACACAGGGAGCTAGAGACTGCACTCAGCTGGAGAGCGACACCAAAACACTCCCATCCGCCTGAGCATCACCCCCAGTGAAGCACAATAGGCACATGGCAGAGCTGGGAGCACTGAGCATCTTTCCTGCTGGCATTTCCCCTCTGGATAAAACACAGTTCATCCCTGCTCTGCAAACATCCCTGCGCATCACTGCCCCGGCCAAGAGCCGTGTTCTGCAGCTCAAGGGCAAGCAGATGGTAGAAAGCCACACTTGCAGCGGGAGCAGAGCAGGAAGCCTTCGAATCAGGCTACAAACGTGATAGAGCCACTCTGCTCCAACTGGCAAGCCCTTTGCCGTACATAAGTAGAGTCATTGCCTCCCAACACCTGCACATTGCCTTCAATTTACACATGACGACAGTAATTAACACCTCATCTCCTATGGACTAAGGCTGGATGATCAATCTAGCGATCATAACCCTGCTCCATCCCCAGCACAACATCCTGCCATGTCAAAGTCACTCCTGACCCTCTTCTTCCTGATCAAAAAGGGACTGCAAAAGGCTCACCAGAACTGGTGCCGCCAATTTGTGGGTTCTCTTTCTGAACTTAAAGCTGCGTAGAGAAATCTATGAGGTTTTATTCAGGCCAAGATGTTGACATTTTATTTGCCCAGCATGAGCACCTTCAGTTGCTTTATTGCAAAGATGTAATTGAACAAAGCACCAAGAACAGGAAGGGACAGGGAAAACCTCCGTGAGGTGTAGCTGGGACATGCTTGATCCTACAGCTGTCACACATCAGTGCTGAAGATATACAACCAGATTACTGTCATACAGCATAAAACCTGTACCTGGAGGCGCTTTGACAAGGCATGTCTGGGCAGAGGAGGGATGCAGCGTGAAGCTGGGGTGCACAGCATCACCAAGGCTCCTCACAGCACAGCGCCTTGCTGGAGGGCACCTTGCAGCTGCAGGTACACAAGCACAGGCTTTGCAGTGGTGGAGTGTGAGGGATGAGTTTCCCACTCAGCCCTGAGAGCAGCTGAGCCCCCACAGGTGAAGGGAGAAAAAGGCAGCTCAGGCAGGTCCTCAGCTCTTCCCAAGAGTGGGTGGGTGGCGTGGCAATGCTGTGGGTCAGCAGGACTTGCTTTCCTCAATCCATGCACTTAGACAAACTCACAGCAGAGGGAAAAAAAATAAAAATCTCTTTACTCTTGAGACTGTCAAAGGCTGGAGTTACGTAGTGCATGCTCACCCTGTTGTTACGCCATTCCTTGCATGTCCACTACTGTCCACTGCTAGGGACAGAACCCCAGGACATTTGGCTGCACTAACCAAGCCATTCTCGAGGAGTAAGCCAGCCTAAAGCATGCAGCAAGAAAGCACTGGGGCAGATATTTTGATTCACATTTGCAAGGGCTTTTGACAGGAGCAAAGAAAGAACATTTTAAGCATTCCTTTCAGCCAGCACGCATCCCGGCCCATGAGACGTCTCCTAGGGTAAGGCACAAGAACAATCTCTTTCTAATCAAGGGCTCCTTTGTCACCCTGCTGCAAGCCATTTGACCTTCAGAGTCAGAAGGAAGCTCATATCACAAGTGGTCTGATGGGCCCGGGTTGGGAGCAAGCCCAGGCACTCGAGAAGGACCACGGCCCGGCTGCCAACCCCAGCATCTCAGCAGGGAGATAAACAGACCGCAAGCCTCAGCACTCAGCTCTGGAAACACTTGTTCCGACTCAGCACATTTCCTCTGACAGCCAGACGCAGAAGGTCACTCAGACCAGCTTTCCACGTACAAGACATATCCTTGCCAAGAAAGAAAAGTCCCAGGCCAGGCTGTGCCACAGGTGTCCAGAGAAGGCTTAACCCTTTGAAACAGACCTCAATTCACCAACAGCATCTTCACATTTCTTTTAAATGCATCAATCCCCACCGCCCTCTCTGCTCCAAGGAGTGCAATTGCACACCCCTTTTCATTCATTCACTGCTCTCCCTGGAATTGCCTCACCTTGAATATCTGGATCTCTTCTCTGCACCTAACTGTAGAGGTATTTATTAGGGACCACAGGACTTCAGAATGATACATGGAGACAGCTGATCCCACAAGAGCCAGCAGAGCTTTTGCCCTAAAATTCACTGAGTACCCTGCTGCAGCCTTTTGAGAACTGCTTGCTGTAGACAAGCTCTCCCCCACACCAGAAACCTCAACAGTGAGAGCTAACATGAGTTGCTGTTGCTGTGACACCTCTGACACGCAGCTGTGCTGCCAGGGACTGGTCTCCCCATGGACTGTGCCTCCTGCTCTGCACCAAGGTAGGACCACAGCCACCTCCAAGCCACCGCAGAGCCCAGCCAGCATCCAAAATGCTGCATTTTCTCCCAACCTTCAGCTGCTGGGTCCTAGCAGAGGATCTCAAGCCAGCTGAAACTCTAAACGTGTGCCTCAGATATCAGTGTATTTACACACAGGAGTTACTTGTTGGTGCATAAACAACAGAAGGGACACGACCTCCAAGATGGGGTTCACTCCCCAGCAATCACCCAGCCACCCCCACTTCCACACCCCCACTGCTGCCTTTTGCCTGGTGCAAGACAAAAACCAAATATGGGCTAACACCAGCCCAGCCAATACTCTCCTTCAAACCTGCCCTGCGATGACTGAAACCATGGCAATAACAACAGTTTTTACAAGCAGACAGGAACGAATCTGAGCATCAGGCACCAGCCAGAAGGAAGTCACAGCTACGTGGGCACCGCAGAGAGATGATCTTGGACTGTGCCTGGGTCAGCATAAGCAAGGCACATGCTGGCTGGCATGCCAGTTTCTCCAGAAATGGGAAATGTGTGGCAGATGCACCGTGTTTGTGTAGCAGAAGCGCTGCTGCTGCTCCCACAGAGCCCCGTCAGTCTGTTTGCACACAGGCACACCTCAGGTCTGTGTGTACCCTTCCCAGCCTACCCAGGCAGCGAGGTGTTACAATACACATTTAACTAATTCAATTACTAGGAAAAAAATAATAAAAAATTAGGGCACACAGCCTGTGATTAAGGATTTATTTCTCAACACACTGGCAACATGCCTGCAATTACCGAGCCCTTGATTCTCTAAATTCCCCGGAGATCAACAGCACCTGATACCAGCATGTCCTCAGGTCTTTCATAACCCAGAGAGCCGCTCCCCCAACCCGCTGTTTCAACACTGGTGAGATTTTTCACACCTTGCAGCTCAGAAACACTTAAACCTCGGACATCCAGCCCAGCAGGTCACACCAGATTCGCTGGAGTAATTGGCAGCACAGGTGGGCTGCAGCTGACACAAGCCGGGGCGAAAGCACTCTCATTAAAAGCAGCAAAGCAAGACCACGCTCAGTGNTCCCACACCGACTCTGTCGAGCCAGCCACCAGGAGCACCGCAAAGGCAAGAGCTAGAACAGCCCTCCCGCTAGTAAGATCCCCCGGAAACGCGAATGATGGCCAAAGTAGCTGCGCGAAGGCAGGGCAGGAGGCTGGCGAGAGCCAGATGGCTGTTCCCAGCCAATAACCCCAGGTGCCATAGGGTTAAATCAATGCGTGAAGCCATTAAAGGGGGTGGAAGTAGTTTAACATGGTTGAGTGAAATTCCTCACACTTTTAAGTCGACAAGGACCCCATTGCGGCTTAATGGGCTGGCACAACCCGCCCCATTACAGGTCGTTAACACGCGCAGGAGCCTAGGGAAGAGGGGCAATTAGGATACCCCCCTAACTCTGCAAGAGAGACTCCCTCCCCAGCTTTGTATCCCACCGATTGCGAAGAGGGATGCAGAGAGAGGCCATCCCCTCCTCCAGCCTCTGCAGTTTCTCCACCTGGGAGAGGCGCACACATCGGAAGCTTGCAGCAGGTTGAGCTCTCAGCAGGCTGAAGGGGCAGAAAACTGGCCCCCAGATCAAAGCACAGGGCAGAAAGCCCCCAGCCTCCTCTGCTGGAGGGCATCACTCTGCCCCACTTTTCCTTCCTCCAGACCCAGGGCTGAGGAGCCACCGTCCATCACACACCTAGCAGCAAGAACGAGGAGGTACCGACAAAGCCTCTGTGCTGGAGAAGCAGTGGGCTGCTCCCCAGAGGCTACAGGGCAGTGCTAGGATTACTGCAGCCCTCAGTTTCTGCCATATGGAGGATGGTATTTCCAGCCTAGAAATAAAGTTAAGACTTCTCAGGAACTTAATAGGTATACACTGGTTATTTTCCACTGGCAAGAAAACAGTAACTAAAGCTGAGGTAGAAGGAAAAGCAAAAAGGACTCACTGCATTACTACCTAAACTACCAGGTTACAGCACCTTGCCCTGCTCTTCTCCAGACATCCCTGGAGAGGGCAACCAGATCTGTTGGTATGGTGGGGTGGGAGCCCTGAGGCTGCAGACCTGGAACTAAAAATGGGAGAGAAGTGGCCCCCAAATGTGGCTGCCAGCTTCTCCCACACAGCCAGCTCTGGGGAGGGTCTGAAATACTGATCTGCTGAACAGACTTTGCAAATTTGGAAACAAGAACAATCCAGAGCATCAATGCCTTGCTCAACCCAGAGCAGAGAACAAGCTGGGAAAAGCTCTGGGTGGCTGCAAGAAGAGTTGTGGATGGGAGAGAGAGACCACCCATGAGGGAGAATGCCTGGAACAGCCCCCAAAAAAGTGAAGAAAAATTCTACAATGCAGAGTGCAGACAGCCTTGGACACGATTATTCGGCAAATAAGGATTTTACTGTGACGGAACGGATACATATTTTTTCTTTCCTCCCATAAGAGAGTCCAAAGCTCCCTTAGAGAATATAATAAGAAACAAGCTCAAAGGGTCTGCTTTCCTCAAATACCTCTTCCTTTGAGCTTCCAGCCCTGTCCACAGTCTAAACATCCCCAACACATGCTGCCCATCAGGGCTTTGGTCTCTCACAGGTGGTGTTTCCCTTCCTTGCTTGTCCCAAGGGTGGGGTAAGATCCTTGCAGCAGCACAATTCACCACGGGCAGTGATGTGACTCTGGACTTGCACCAATCCAGCCAGGACTCAGCTCCAGCTCCTTCCCTTCCCCTCTGTACTCAAACACCTACCAAACATTGAGGAGACCCTGCTTACAGCCCTTTGGTGGCTGTGTGAAGTAGCTGCAGCAGTATAAGTTTGACTTTTCCTATGGAGACCTAGCTGTCACTTCCAGTTCAAACCAGGCCAAGCCAATTTACCAGTTCTCTCTCCAGAAGTCTCCACAGCAACTATATTCTCACCCTGATCATCATCTGCTCACCATGGTGCTTCCCTAGCCCAAGGACACCACCTGTACCACAACTCCATCCCTCTGACCCAGCTCCTCCAGGCTCCATTTCTGAACATGCCCTTCACTGAAGCCACCTTTCCTTGGGCAAACAGGCCCTGCTCAGACCTCCCCAGCCTCCAGCTGCAAATACTCCTGTCTTTGCATCCTCCTCCAAGCCCCTTTCCCATATTCCCTTTCCCCGAAAGTGCTGCTAACCACCAGTGCCATGGCTCCTGAAGATGCCCATGGAATTGCCCAATATTTAGCAACAAATCACTTTCTACTTTGCTCCCATCATCCTAGAAGGAGTCCCAGAAACACCTACAGAAGTATCACCCCAGCATCAGATTTGCTTTGGTGCCTCAGAAGGGATCAAGCAACTGCTGTGAAGCCACTTGAAATGGCCTCTGCTCCCTCCACACCAGGGCTGGTCTGCACCAAAAACAGAGTTAGGAGTACAGTCCAGCAGAGTTCCCAGCCAGGAACAGTTTGCAGGCTGCTGCCTTATCCCTGCCTGTGGCTGGAGAAGGGCAGAAATACCTGCAAACCCCACAGTGGAAACAAACAAACAAAAAAATAATTCCCAGCAATTGATTTCTTGCTGTCCTCTTCTTGCACAGGGACAGATCCAGCTGGAAAGGACCTCAGTGACACACCTTATGTCTTATACCCTGGAAGCCACCCCAACAGGCAGGGCTGGAACAAGCAGTTTTAGGAGATACCCAGGCTCCTTCCAGAAATCCAGGAGAGGAACTGGAGCCCCTTGAAGAGAGGAGCGCTCGGCCAGGCAGAAGCCACATCTTGCAGCAAACAATTTGATGGTGAGCTACTGGCACAGGTTGCTCAGAGAAGCTGTGGCTGCCCCATTCCTGGAAGTGTTCAAGGCCAGGCTGGACAGGGCTCTGAGCAACCTGGGATACTGGGAGGTGTCCCTGCCCCTGGCAGGGAGGTGGAACAAAATGGTCTTTAAGGTCCCTTCTAACCCAAACCATTCTGTGATTCTGCTCTGGAAAGACCAGGGTGAGCCCAGCCTGCAAAGGCTCCAGTGGGTCTCATAATGCTGTTTTCTGACAGGATTAGAGCTTAAAGACACCACAAGGGCACGGGCTTCCTCCCAGCACCCCATCCACCCCCAGGAGATGTTACCTGGCCTCATATAATTGCAGATGTTCAACAGAGAGGGAAACCACAACAGAGCAGTTGAAGAGACCAGGAGCACTGCTCTAACCCTGCTTTTGCCGTGCTCACACAGGAAGCACTGCTGAACAAGTACCTGGCCAGGTCTGTTCCCCTGCTGCCACCACGCTGCAGTGCTGCCTGAGGAGTGCAGACCACTTCCCTGCCTGATCCACCATGCAACATTTGTTTTGTGTTTCAGGCACTGGCAGGTCTTATTTGTAAGATGATGGAGCAGTCTGAAGCATGCCAATTAGATGCTCCAAACCCCAGGCTCCAAGGAAGGTCAAGCGCGTGGTGTGCCACGCTCAGCTCCCCCTGTCAGTCGGGGTCCTCGATGGGATGTCTGAGGAGGGCTTGGAACAGCATCCACTGCTCGGTTTCATGGTCCACGAGGAATTGGCTTAAAATGGGGAGGGGCGCTAGAAATAAAAGTTGAGGGGCTTTTCTGTTTTAAACAGGGAGGCCAGACGTATAACAGTCTCACAACTTCGAGCTGTTTTGATCCAGCCAGCCCCCTCTCTGCTGAGTTCTGTCAGGAGACAGGCACAAAGCACCAATTAAAGACGAGTTATGCTTTTTCTGTCAAGCAAAAAAAGAAAGGAGGAGGTGGGGGGGAAGAAGATGATGGGAAGTGGGGAGAAGAAATCCAGCCCTGGAGTAATTTTGCTTTCAAAGCAAGCTGTCAAGGCAGCCCCCTCTCCTCCCATCTCCCGCGGAGGAAGAGCGAGGGAGCACCCGTGCGCTGGCTGCGGACACGTGGCATCAGTCATCAGACCACACCATCAGTCACTTGGCACATCAGGCCGAGCCATGCCCTTGCTTTCCCCTGGGCATCTGTCAAAGCCCGTGACAGGGAGCCAGAGCAGCAGATTCTCAGTGAAGATGGGCTGAGCACAAGCCCCGCCAGTTCTGATGACAAGAATCCCCGCTTATGGGCAATTAGACTGGGAACAAAACAAAACAAAAGCAGCAAGGACTCAAGGCAATAGCTAGCTCGTGTGGCCACATCATCAGCTCCAGTTTTCCATGGCAGAGATGTGCACAGCGAGCACAAGCATGCAAACGCTGCCTCTTCTGCCATATAGGTTACCACGTTTGAAGGCTCCGTGCACAGCCAGCAGCTCTCTTGGCTCTCAGCAGAGCTCAGGAGAGATGAGAGCTTCCCCCGTATATTCCATACCTCTGCTTGGTTCAAACCAAGCGCGACCTGCCTTTGCAACATACTGCCAAGGAACCACAGCGCCAGCATGGACACAGCAAGCTCACCTTGGGCTAGTATTACTACCTCTGAATCTACCCTGAGCACTTGCAAGCTATCCCCAGGTCTCATCCAGCAAGCTCCAGTCCTGCAGCTGGAGAGATTAAGAAGATTACAAAGATCCCTCTGGGCTTTATTGTTGTATGAGGACGGTAAATAGCAAGCACAACTCCTTCTAGGGTGAAAAAGGACAGGGATTTAGGCACCACACCAGCACTAACCACAGCTTTAATAATCTATCTGTTCCTTTAGCAAAGTACCCTTTGCAGAGCCCATTGGTACTGATTAGGGCATCAGCTTCACTCCCACTTCTTCCTTCCTGTGCTTTGTGAAAGCCTCAGCTAATTACAGCAGCAAAGTCACCCGCGGGGGAGATAATGCACACTCATTTCAACGGGGTGGCACTCCTGCTGGGCTGACTGCTCCCAAGGAGGTGATACCCTCTGCCACCTTAGCAGGGCCCAGCGTTCTGGGCTGGATCCATCCCACAGCCAGCCCAGAGGAGGAGGGAAGAGCATTCCTACCCCGGGTTAGGTCTGCCTGGGCCGGCTGCACACACTCCCAGCTCGCTAGCGAATGCCCTGCTCATTAGCATGGGGTCACTCAGCTGCAGCAGGGCACAAGCACCACTTGGCTATTGCAACACCACTCACGTCCACTGCTGTGGAAGTGTTGAATTTCTTTTAAGAGCCCTGAAGATCTCGGTTTGAATTTAAGGGAGGAAAAAAAAAAAACCTCACAAAGAATTGCAGGATCTCTGTAAACATACCAGAGGAAAAAAGAAAGTGAATCTTTGAGCCTCTTGACCTTGACAATGTCCTTATAATTACAAGACTATTTATTTTCAGTTAAACCCCAACTATTGAACAGACAGTGTCAAGTTGGTTTTTTCCTGAGCAGGTGATTATCCTGCCTGACTAATCTAATGAAAATTATCAGGAGGCTACTGACCTCCTGCTACACACACTAAATAATGCACAAAGCTTCAGGATCAGACAGGCAAATCATAACCCTGCCTTATCTTAATCACTTTCTATACAGCTCCAGGCCTGTTCCACTCCTGGTTGGCTGTGTTAGCCAAATGCTATCTCAGTGGAAACCACAGCAGAGCCAGAGCTGAGAAGTGCACAGCAAAAAGTTACCTCCTTAAGATTTATTTTTGTAGAAGCCAAGAGCTGCAGAGGCAGATATATTTAGTCTTTAAGCTGCTGTCTGACTCCTGAGCTTATAGCATGAGGTGGTGGTCCCCTGGCACCTGGCTTTGGGAAAAGCGGTATTTTCCCACTACTGTGATGCAGAGTACAAGGAAGGTAAGGTCTAAAATAAAAATGTGCACAAAGGGGCTCATTGTTCCAGATAGGTAAAGCCACCTTTCCTCTCCGACCTCTTGGAACGTTGTGTCAGCCTCCCCCTGCAAACACAGCTTTTGAAGATGCCACAGCACAGCATGAGGATGAGGGCAAAGCAAGAGGACCCAACACTGGGGATGCTCTGTCCCCAGCTCGGAACCCAAGGATCTGCAGCAATCCTGTCCCACTCCTTGCAGCACCACTCTCCTTCAGGAGAGACAAGTGCAGCAGCTGGAAGAGATAAAAGGCTACAAGTATCAATTAAGGAGCGTGGAACTAAAGAAGGAGAACATTAAAAGAAGAAGGAAGCATTAAAAGAAAAAGTTATCACACACTCCCCACACAGCCTCAGCTTGAACAGCACCCACAGCTAGACAAACAGAATGCACTGGGGAGACTTCAAGCCTAAAATGAGTTTCCACTTGGGAATCTACAGAGAATGGTGGAAAAACACTGCTAAAGGACAAACTGACTAATTTTTATACCCCCAGCTCCCCGACATGAAACCACAGCTACAACACCAAAAAGAAGACACTCCTCTTACCCATCCAGCCTGACCTTGCTGCCTCATCATCAGCACCCATCATATGTGGTACTTCAGACCTCCCGGCCCAGGAGCTCCCAGATCCCCTCCCATCACTGCTGCAGCCAGGAGCTTCACCTCACAGCCCTCACAAACTGCTGACAGCCTCAGCAGCCTGCTCCTGACCTGCAAGGCTCTTCCCATCCACAGAACACCTGATGTATCATCCCACCCTGGGAGTCTTGAGTCACTTTTCTCCAGCTGGGGAGGTGCTAAGCAAGATGTGGGTGGACAGGATTCCTCGTATTATAAATGGCCATTTCTTCCCATCTTACGACCTTTCAGAAGAAGAGGGGCAGTCTCTTCTAAAGTGAGCACAAGAAAAGCCCGGGGTGGTTTTAGGTATGACAGAAGAGGGAGCAAGAGAAAGCATAGAAAGGCAGGCAGGAAATAGCACAAGATTCAGATTTGGGAAAATATCAGCAAACACATGAAAGGAAAATGATCCATAGCAGAGATATTCAAAGGCAAGCAAAAATCTGGGAAAAATTAATGCCCACAGCAGCAGTTGTTGGGGGGACAGTGATGAGGGCTTTCAAACTGAGCAGTACCGAGGCAGAAGCTCTACCCAGGGCAGATCCTAAATCTGCTGATGGAAGAATTCTGCACTAGTGCTCTGTGAACATGGCCATGCCCAGAGGTTTCTCTGGAGAGATGATCCTGAGTCCCATGGAGCCTGGTCACACCACCTGGACATGGTATGGCTAAAAGGGTTAACTGTCCAGGACACAGCAAAAGCAAAGATCCTTTGTTTCTCATCTCAGTTTTACAGAGCTGCCTGTTGCTGAGGCATCTGAGCTACTTCTGGAAGGAGTTAGAACAATAAATAAATTCCTCCATCTCCTAGTCTGGGTGACAAGAGCAACCTCTGGCTTCTCTGGTCATTGAAGCCAGCTCTGTAACTGCTTGTGTCACATAGCCGTGCTCCATCCACATATCTTGACTGCCCTGAAAAGTCAAGGTGCAGGTCAGTTCATGTCTCTGCTGTCTAGCAGCTGCTTGGTGTCCTCCACAGGCACAGCTGGGGTTGCACAAGGGCCATTGGCTGGGTTAAACTGGCAGTACCCCACTGAGTTATGGGGGACCCTCCTGAACTGCCATCCTTGCTGAAAAATGCTGCTCAGGGACAGCTGAGACAGCTCCCAACAGGCACTGTGCAGGGTCTTGTGAGTGTGAAGTGGAGGTGAGAGCCTGGCAAATTCAGTGACTGTCTCAGGACTGACTTTCTCATTGTGCCTGGTCAGGGAGGAGGCTTGCACAAGAGGAAGGGATGGAGTTAAAACCACATTGCACAAAGCCTTCAAAAGTGCTCCAAGAACTAGAGCTGGAGCTGGCTGCTGGTGCTGGGACCAAGGGATGGCTCTGGCTCCAGCTCCAGCGCCTGCAGCCACCCCTGGCTCCCTATTCCAGAGCAGGGTAAGCACCATCTCATGCCAGGAAACAGGCACTGAGCCTTCCCGCTCACACAGTGGCAGCAGGCTGTGACACACAGGTTGTGACTGCCTGGGACGGACTGCGACACACCAGAGCTTGCAAATGCATGTTCTGGGGAGGTTTCTCCACTCCCCGAGCTGACTTCCAGCTGGAGACACGTGCCTGTGCTTGTCCCCAAGGCAGACAGAGCAACAGAGGCATCGTCTGGTGTCGTTCCCTACCAGCAGAGCATGGCAGAGCGTTGGAGTGACAGCCCCCAGGGACACAGGAGCAATTTCCTCACCGCACACACAAGGACAGCGCTTGCCTTCCTTGCTGAGACCCAGCGGGTGAGATGCTGGTTAGTGCCACTCATCCCGGCTGTCTCAAGGCAGACACTCAGCCTGCTGGGACTCTGCTGAGAGCCCACCAGCTCACTGCACACAGGCTCACCTCTAAGACCTAGGTCAGATGCAGGCTTAGGGAGGAGGAAGGGTTTGTCTCTACCACTGCCCTCTCCATCCCAACACATCTTTTTCAGTGCAAACCTGGCTCTGTCTGCTGCTTTTGAACAACTATTGCTAGCTGAGCCTAGAATGGCCTGATCAACAGGGAGAAAAATGAAGCTAAAATCTGTTTCTCTTCACTTGTCCACCAGAAAAGCTGTTGCTCCAGCCCCCTCATATTAATGCCAGTGATGGGAAGCAGGAGGAACCCAGCTGGACTCCTGCAAGACAGGGATGGAGCAGCACAAGCTGTTGCTGGGCCAGCACTTAGGAGAAAAGCATCTTCAGTGTGACAACTCAGCAAATTTGATCTGAAACTGGCAAGAGAGAAAAAACATAAAGCCTTTAAATGTCATCTCAGATTTGACTGCCAGAAGCACTACAGAGAGACAGACAGAAAGACAGACAGACAGATAAGCACAGTGCTGCACAAAGAGCTGGATGCCCTACTTTGATCTACTCAAGTATTTACTAATGTGTCCCACAGCTGGCAGGAGCTGTTAGCAACTCAAGAAATCTGGTTCTCTGCCACCAGCTCTGCTCTGGGACCTCAAGGAAGGTCAAATCCCAAAGCCACTCCAGGTTTCAGTTTCCTCTCTCTGCAGGCAATGATGCTTCCCTCCAACCCCTAGTGGTGGCAAGGTTGAAGGCTGACCTCAGTAATGTACCACAGCAAGCAGCCTTGGGGAATCCTCCAAGCCTAAATGCAGATGTGCAGTGAGTCAAACCTCTAGTTTGGGTCCTACACCCAAAGACTGGCCAGATCAATTCCTCGGGAGAGGCAAAGTCAAAATCATCAACATATATCCTTTACCACTGGCTCTTCTGACCTGGGCAAGTTACACCATCATCTCCTTCCTTCCTTCCCCTGGCAGCACTGGGAAGATAACAGGTCCATTTGTGTACAAATGACTCTCCCCTGTGCATAAGGCAGCCCTGCTTGGAAAAAAACCCACCATTTCTGGCCTGGCTGCAGTTACAGATGTGCCAAAACTTGGAAGCACAAATAGTGCATGAAACTGAAGTCAAAGACCCACCACGGCTTTTGGGGAAGTTCCTCTTCATCCCTGCTTTGCAGATGAACAAGCTAGGGTGAACCTGAAACTGCTGATCCAGAGCAAAGGGGGCTGGGGGAGAGCACATGTGTCTACAGCAAAAAGCATTTTTCAGAGTGGGGATGATCCATGACCCCCTTCCAGTCCTTCGCCCATCTAAACAAGCCCCAGGAACATGGTGTGCCTCAGCACTGCTGGAAGATGGCAACACGCACAAAACTGGAGCCCAGCAGGCAGGGTGTGCCAATGGGGATGATTGGTGGCGGCTTGCTGGACTTCTGCTGGGAGTCGCCGGGTGCATGCCTGGGATGTCCTCAACACTCAGGGTTCACAGAGCTCAAACTGCAGCTTCTGGCAAAGCAACTCCAACTGCAGATACAAAGGAGGAGCCTCCAAAATGTTCAGGAAGCTGGGACATTACAGAAATGCCCCGTCAAAAGGGCAAGAGGCTCCTGCCAGGTGGCACAGCATATCTGAGGCATGGCCAAAAATACTGTCCAGCCAAAACGCTCCCTCCTGCACAGATGTCAGCATTAGCTGGTGCTCTGTGCCCTGTCACAGTACTTACTTTCATGCACAAAATAAAAACTAGACTCGCCAACATACCCAATGGGCCTGTCAAACTAATCACATTAGGAGGACTGGAAACACACCAGCAGCAAGAGTCGGCCCCTGCTCCAGAGCCCTTGCAGAAATCACGCATCCAGGAGACGGAAAAGCCTCTGTCGTTCCCGTAACCAGGTCAATAAAAGCACAGACAACTCCATCCAGAGAGAGACTTTTTTTACGAATCACAAGAAAGAGCAGCTTCAGCTCCCCCAGCTGCAAATAGGTGGGCAGGCACAAAGAGGCAGCACGGAAACGTGTCTGTGCAACATGTGTGGGCCATCGGCCGCCCCGCACATGGCTGGGGTATGGGGCAGGAGGAAACTGCTCTGAACCAAGCCGGGAGAAACAGCGGCGGCAGCTCGGTGTGACTTCTCCCACCCCCACCAGCTGTGCTCCCAAATCCAGCTGCCTCCCACCCATATGTGTGTCTGGCAGGCTGGGGAGAGACAACAGGCCAGACAAGGATTTCAAAGCTGAGAGGTCCCAGGCAGTTTTGAATGGCCTTGGATTTGTGGAGTGACAATAACCCCCCCTTTGGGGAGCAAAAGTACCCAAAATGAACTTCATCCTGGTTCCTCAAGAACAAAGCAGTCCTGTCCCCAAATCCACAGTTATCTGTGGGTGCACTTTACTGTAACACTGTTATTTCTGGAGCTCTTAGTTAAGTGAGAAGCCCGGAGGACTGGACAGAGCCTTTTTTGATCGAATTTCAGAGCAGCAGCAGCCTTTTGTTGTCTCTCCTTCCTTTTAATGTATTTATTTTTCAAGCCTTTGGTTCAGTAGCACAGAGGAGGGTAAATCACACATTGATGGTGAAGTCTAGCACAGGCTGCCTCCCCTTTGCATCTGAGAACCACATTCTAACCACAGGAAAGGATGTGTCCTCATTATCACCAGCATTTTTTAGGCCCTAGACAAAAGGACCATGGTGCAGAGTGTACCTAGAGCAAAAGCAGATATAAGGTTGTTCTATTATACTCTATATTGTTTGATTTCACAACCAAATCTCGCGCCTGGCCCCAAAATACCCAACCCAGGCTGCTCCGCCAGGCGGGAGAGCAGCTGTGCAGATCACCCCTTCTGTGCTGACCAGCTTGTGACACCACAGCCCAGCGAGCAGCCCCCCATCCATCCCCTCTAACACGGCACCCTAAAACGCAGCATGCCTCCTGCGACACTGGGACCCCATGGAAAGAGCTGCGTGGGTCAGCCCTGCGCAGCAAGGTCCTGCAAGTTACTACACCCAGTCTCCAAGTTACCTGCAGGTGTACTGCGGAGTCTGGGAATGCCACCAGAGACCAGGAGCAGCAGGAAAATACCAGGGCTGCAACTTTGTGAACAAAATGAAATCACTAGCTTAACACCCACATAATTAAAAGCAGGCGCATCCCTCGGTAGCTGTTAGCATGGGGATGTGCCTGGTTGCGTGTTCCCTTTCGGGGCGCTGCAGTACCACCTACAAAAGCAAAAGGAATCCCTCTGCAGAGCCAGGCTGCTCACAGCACTGATGAAACACGCAGGGAACATCCTGGCCCCAGGATCTCTTTTATTTCCCATTGAAACAGGAGTAACAGTAGCTTCTTCCTGCCAAGGAGGTCTGAGCCACCCACTGCTTCTCTCTCCTGGCAGTCCAGAGGGCTCTGCCAGCCATGGGCACCTCAGCCTTGAGAGAGGAGCGAATGCTTTTGCTCCCTGTTGCTGGAAATGGCAATGGGCCCTGCTCTCCACACTCACCCACCAGCCAACTCACTGGCTTTAGGTGGCTCCTACTGGCTCTTGGCACCACTGCTGGGAATGGGCAACTCCTGCTTTCCTCTCCTCACAGGGCAGACTGAACAATGGCTTCGATGGATGAAGGCAGTGAGAGCAGCCCCAGAGGGAGCAATCCCCAGCCCCTCCTCGCCAAGGGGAATCAACCACCCACCATCCAGGTGTGGTCCTGCAGAGCTCCAGCCTGGAAGCTGCTTCCAATATCAGGGAATAGCCTTCCCAGGAGCCTTTACCTCTCATCCAGCACTTCTTGTACCGCTTCCCGCACCAGTTCCCCCTGACAGGGTGTGTTGCAGAGTATTTAAATACAACCAGGTCTGGGCAAGCCAGATTTCAGCTGATCCCATATCCCCTCTGTCAGGCAGTGCTAAGAAAGGGGTCAAGATTCCTCCACCAGCTGTTAGTACAGCATCATTTAATGCAAACCCTTACAGCCTTCCTCCTCCAGCCTCCCGGAGGCACAGAGCAGCAGAAAGTAATCCCCCCCGGGGAAAAGAGAGGAGATTTCCCACATAATGGGCACCAGTATTAATTCTTCCAACTGCTGCAGCATTCCTTCCATTCTGTGACTTTATGAACATCACTCGATGTTGGCAGCAGCCCCGGAGGGCATCACAAGTCACCTGAAAGGAAAAGAGCCTCTTCAAGCACTGGCATCTGGGCTGCCTTTGAGACAGAGGGCGGCAGCTCTGGCCATGCATGGCCACACTGACCAGACAGCTCACAGCCACGGCACTGGATCAGCCATGCCTCAAGAGAGCTTTGATGACATCTTTAGGGTGTCATGGCTAATTAGAGCCCTGACTATACCCTCTAATTAGGTAACACTTTCAGACAAATCACCCTGTCCTCTTCAAACCACTTCACACCTCCAGATACATGCCTAATTGACTTGAAAGTTGACTCGGCACTTCTGCCCGGACCTCCTTCCATTTCACAAGGCATTTCAAAATAAATAAACCCCTGCTCCTCAGTCCTGCCTCAGAGCCCAGCTGGGGAGTTGCCCTCACATCCGCACAGGCACGCACCTGCACGACCTGACACAAAACCTCCATCACAGGCACAAAGCAAACGCTCTGACGCAGCGGCAGCATCGTCCTCCTCTGATCTCCTGTTTCTAGCCATCCTAGTGCTACTTTCAACAACAGTCAGCAAAGCTTTTTCTCGCAGAACAGGAGTGTTTGCGATGCGTCAGTGTCCTACTAAAAATATTGCCCGGGGGCTTGCGAGAGAAGCAGGGCTCCAGCAAAGGAGCCTGGTATCTGGCAACAGAAGGCATTAGAAAAAACCCCAACCATTGAGAACTTAATATGCCACAATGTTATCAAGTGCCAGCACTTCAATCCAGAAGCTTGATTTCTGTTTTCATTAGGTAATGAATAAACTGAAATGATCCAAATGTTTTCACTTTCCCAATAGCACAGAATTTGAAGCATATAGGCAACCCCTCCACCCATCATAACTGCAAACATGCTGAACAAAAACTATCAGAATTCATAGAAGATAAATATTGAGCCCTTAAAAGCCTGCTATGAGAACAATGTCTCTTTATTTGCTTTCCGTGAGGTTTGTTATAACAAGAGAGAAAGACTCCAGTATACAGTGTTTTAATATATATACACGCATTCACAGCTGGAATAATAGATTTTAAGGACTGAGGAAAATATTACAGCTGTATGTACACAGAAATGCATAAACATACCTTCAAAAACATATTCTTTGCACCCTACCCAGATATGTAGATGGCTACATATATAACACACACACACACGCACTCTCTCTCTCTCTCTCCACGTTTCAGATCGATCAGAACCATTCATTAAATCAGACTCTCTAAAGTTTCTGCTGCTTTGGGAAAACATGACCCTGAGGAGACATCATGCATGAACTTAACAACCAGCAGAAAATGAAACCATAACACACTGCATCTTGAAAGCCAGCCCTGAATCTACCTTAATCCCTGCTCTGGACAATGCCTCTAGAGAGGCATTAAAACCATGCTAAGGTGTTTTCCGGGATTTCCCAGATTCCCCGGAGTTTCCCTGGCACTCTGGCCGCATCCATCTCCTTCTCGCTTCAGAGATGTTTCCGGCTGAACGCTTCCATCCTTACTCCTGCTGCTTCCACGGCCAGCGACGGGCAGACCCAGTGGAGCAGCATCCGGAGAGCTGCGTCCTGCCCTGGCAGCAGAACGAGTTACCAGGACAGCTCGTGGGGTTTAACACTCGTAATCCTACAAAATGTGCAGGGGAGTGATGAACGTGCGGGGGGATGATGCACGGGGCTTGAAGGGTCAAGAGCAGCTTTGCATCCTCCTTTCCCATCCCCAACAAAGGAATTCCAGCAGATCTCGTGCCCCCTAGTGTCATCCTGGCGAACGGACTGACACCGGGCACCGCCAAGCTCCGGGTACCACCTGGCCCAGGCAGTGCCCTTGTTTATCACACAGCGAAGCTGCCACCGTGTCCTGCCGGCCCCTAGAGCACAGTGAAACGTCATTCCCAGCAGTTCGTGTAAAGGACAGCGTGAGTTTGCTGTCCCTCCCCAGCACCCCGGGACACCCACAGCCCACCAAGTGTCCCCATGCCCAGCACGGTGCCACCTCCGTTCTGCTCTGGAGGAGCCCTGGCAAGATCTGCCCCTCCAGCAGATAGCCCAAACGGTGTCCCTGGAGAAGGGCCAAGAAGAGGAGGAGAGAGCATCTGCAGTGGACACTGTTCAGAACACAACTCCTCCTAAAAATAGACAGACTCTGGAAGGGCTGTGCCCTTCCAGGGAATGGGAATGCTCAGTGCTAGGAGCTCAGGGTTTGGCATGGTAACACTTCAAAGTGCACGAAAGCAAGGCACTTTATTACTCTGATTCATCCTCATGAGAGCACCTGTGGCATCAGACTCTGGTTACGAGCACGAGAAGCAATGAACAAAATCAGCCCAGAACCCAGCATCCCCGCGTGCCAGCCTGCTCTGACCAAAGATCCAGCATTTCCTCAGAAAATGCCCATGCTGGCTGCAACACCATTGAGTGCAGCAGAGAGCAGACCCCGCACACAGAGCACCTAAACAAGAGCCGTGTGCTGGGAAGGTGCACAGGAAATGTGAGTGCACGTGCCTCAGTTTCCCCATCTGCCTAGCTTACCCTCTCTTTGTTTTCCTCATCCCTCCTGTTCAACTATTAGCTCTTGTGGGAAGAGGCACCCCAGGAACACACCTAGACCACTGGCCCCTTCCAGCATCTGCTGGTAGCATGCAAGCAAACCTCAGTAACCCATCACAAAATTTTGGAGGAATTCTCCCCAGGGCACTGACCTGAGTATGCTGCTTTCTTCTGCAACACCGAGCAGGGACTATAGCTTAGAATAATGGGGAAGTAACTCAGTTCAGTGCTGACAAAGCATCACAAGCCCCAGCGGGGTGGGAGGGGAGGAGGTGTCCTTCCCTCACGCTGCCATGCCTGGTATACATCATGTTTAGGGCCAGGCATACGTCACCGACACAAAATGGACAAATTGGAGGGATTTCAGAAAAACGAGTGACAAAAATGATCAGGAGGCAGAAAGGATTGATTTACAAGGGGAGATTAAAAAAGCTGCGATCAGCTTAGCTGGCCTGAGCGAGTACCGACTGCAAGAAGCAGTTGGATGCTAATCTGCAAATGGGATGAAAACAATCTGGGAAGGAGCAATTTAGCATCTTCATCAGCACTGGGATGAAATGAGGGGGAACTCAGGGCTGAGTGAGCAGGGAAAAAAATTCCAAACCAACCCGAAAACTCCTTTCCTAGTTATGCATGACTGCCTCCATCAAAACACTCAAAAGTCCCCAAAACTCACTCCGCCTCGGACAAGGACCCTCAGGAGCTACTGAGCCTGTGCATGCACAGACACACACACACACAGAGACATGCACACACACAAAAACACACACAGGCACACACAGAGCCCTTTCCCACCCCTGACTCACACTCAGGAAAGCAGCAGGGCCGCCACGATAGCCAGAGAGGATGGAGGCTTCACGTTCGCAGGGAAGCAGCGGAGAGCGAAGGCTAGAGCTGCCAGGAGCACTGGGAAGGTCCCCGCAGAAGGATGCTTTTGCACTCCCGGGTCTTCACAGGGAAAAGGTGCTGAGATGGCTTCCTGCAAAGTGGCAGGAGTGAGCTCAGCTGCGAGCACTCAGATATTTACACACAAACAGCACATTACTCAGCAACTCCCATTTGTCAGGCATAATGGCAGCGGCAGCAATAATAAACGACAGAGCTGAGAGACAGGCTCCCCAGGCGCACACCCAGCCCCTGCCTGAGCTGGAGCAGGATGCACGCCTCCAGCTTGCAGGGAATTAACTGAGAGTGGCCAGGAGCTGGGTCTTGCACCCACAAAACTCCTGCTGCTGGCTTCAGAGAGTCAGTCACGTCTCCTAAGGCTAAGCCTTGGCTGCACAGTTATTTGAATATGTGCGTGCATCACAAGCTTTGTGGCTCTGAGAGGTACCAGGGCTTTTCCCTTCCCAAGTCCAGGAGGTGCCGAGCGCCTTCCAGGGGGAAGGGGACACAGAGTCCTGGCAAGATGAGGTCCTCTTGGGGTAGATCAGACCAAAGATAACGTACAATCATTAGATCGTAGCTTGGCCTGCTCTGACAAGAGGCTCTGATCAACTTATCTTGAGGAGCTGTCTCAAGGAAGACTGCCGGGCACAAGGCTCTCATTTCTAAAGCTCAGCCAGTCTTAGGAAAGTCCGCCCGCTGCAGCGAGCCACAGAGACCTCTGGTTCCAGGACCCGGTCCCAGCATGCTGCCTGGTCAGACACGATTGTCCCTTGCAGGTCTCCAGACATCACAGCAAAGCTCCAGCTCCTCATGGAGGGGCAGGGCAGGGAGCCGGGAGCAAGAACGGTGGCTCCCACATATTTGCAGATTTTGCAGGAAGCAGCCAATGTCAGTGCCTCGCTGCCTGCACACACAGCCAGTGGGACCGGCAGCAGCATGTGCGGGTCCCGTCCCTCACACAAGTACACAACGTGGTGTGCTGAGAGCAGGCACAGTCAGGGAAATGCGCTAAATCCGAACAGAAGTCAGCAAGTTCCCGAGCAAAAAGCAATCCGAGGAAAGGACCTCCTCGACCATCCCGCAAATTAAAACACAAAGAGATGGGAAAAAGAAATTGAACAGCTTTTTAGGCAATCCCCTTTCTGTAACCTGCGCTCTGAACAGACCCTGCACATGTGTCCGTAAGCGTGGGGTGGGGAAGGATAAGAGAGTGAAGAAGTGCCGATCGTTTTACCAAAAAAGTTTAGTGGTTAAAGAAACAACTGCCAGAGGAACCAGGGAAGCTGGAACACGCAGACCTGGTTCTGTCCCCAGTTAAGGCAGCACAAATTGGCTCACGAGCTGACTGGAGTCACAATTCGTTTTTAAGATTGCAGTGGGGGAAGTCACCAAGATGTGGAAATGTCAGGGAGTTTTGTGCAGCATAGGGATCGGTGTGTATTATGCAATTCTGGAAAGCAGCCCTTGTACTCACGCTCGGGATGAACTGCCTGCCTAGCCCGGGGAGAGCAGTTCCCCAGAAGCGCCATGCAGACACTTATAAAATCACACTTCGGGGGGAAAAAAAATTTAAAAAGAAAAAGAAAAGAAAAGAAAAGAAAAGAAAATCTGCACTGCCACAGCAGAGCAGAAGGCAGGTTGCGCCTTTGGAGAGACGGAGGAGAAGCCTGCTCTCCCGCCCAGGAAATCCACGGGCTCCGGTTTACAAAGAGCCGCCCCGCAGTCCCGGCTCCAGCCCTGTGCACTGCCGCAGGGAGGACTCATCCCTCCCAGTCCTCAACCTGGTGCCGGCCGCGATGCCCTCCCGGCCGGGCAGGGGACGGGGGTCCCGCCGCCGTGCCCCGATGCGGACCCGCTGCCCCGGAGGGTGCGGGGACGCTCCGGCCCCTTGCCCCCCATCTCTCCCCGCCCGGAACACGCGCACGGCGAGGCAGGAAAGTAAGTTACCCAAATTGTTTCCTCATGAGGGGGTGGACGCCCGGCCCACGTCGGGGCGCGGACACGCGCGGGAGCTGGAAAGGTGCGCGGCTGCGGGGCGGGAGGGAACACCAGACCGGGGGCAAATGCGGAGGAGGAAAGCGTTCCCCCCCGCCCTCCTTTCCGCCTGCCTCGGCGGCGGGCACCGCGGCTCGCCTTCGCTGACCCCCGTGCCCGCACGCCGCCTCCCCCGTCCCGTGGGTGGGGGTACACCCCGTGCCGCCCTCCGGCCCCGACCGCCCGGTACTCACGGCGCCTTCCTTGCCGCCGCTCCCGGCACTACCCCATGCAACCACCGGCTGCTTCTGCACCGGCTCGGGGGCTATAAGCTCTTTTAAACTCCAGCACATAACCCATGTGACCGCAGAAGCCACTGGTAAGGAGCGCCGGGGAGCCAGCGATGAGCTCAGCCCGCACCCCCCGGCACAGCGCCGGGGACGCGCTCCCGGCCCCGCCGCGCGGCGCGCACCCGCCCGCACACACACACGCACACGCAGCGCACACACGCGCGGGCTCGCAAACACAAACACACGCACGCACACCCACACGCGCACCCCTCACAGCCACGGGCTGGTCCACGCCTCTGCGGACACGCCGCCGCCTCCTCCCTCCCCGCAGATGCTGAGCCGGACGGAGGCACCGCACACACGCGCGCCCCACCGACCCCCGTGCAAACGCACACTCGTGGAAGCACCGTGGGGATGGAGCCTCCCATACACACACACATCGCGAGCAGCGGTCCCTGCAAGTCCCCCCGCCTCCCCAGAGATGCAACCCCGAGCGTGCTCACCCCGGTGGGCACACACGCTCACGCGTGCCCCGTGCGCACACAGACACCGTCTTGCACAACGCACCCTCCACATGCACAGCTCCTTCCTTCCACCATGAGATGCAGACCCAAGAGAAGGCGCCGCGCTACCATTTCCGTACACACCTCCGTGTGCATCCTCGCACACGCCTCCCTGGTGAGCACCGTGCTCCCTCGCCCCAACACCCTCCTGGAGCGCCCAACAGAAGCGCCACAGGAAGGTGCAGACTGTCATGAAAGCACTTCACTCATCCCTCTCACACTCGTCTCACAGCAAACACCCAACACACACGTGGGCTGTGCTCCCTATTGCACAGCCATTGCTGCCACACCTGTGCCCACCTTCTCCACTTCAATAAAACCTGCTGGTGTGTGCTGAACAAGCCCACCCTGCCCATCTAATCATAACCCCTGTAGTGTGTGGGATCACCACATTTCCCATCACAGGAAGACAGAGAGCTGTCACACGTGTAGGGTGGGGTCTGCAGGGCAAAGATGACGCTCGTGCTGTGCTCAGTTACTCCTGATGAGGGAGAAGCCCCAGAGGTGGCCATACAGATAGGCCAGGTTGCCCACTCCAGCCACAACATAACAGAATTGGGAGTGCCAGGCTGAAATGTGCCAAGGGGGGACGGGAGCCGGGTGTGAGGCTTTGGTGTGCAAAAGGCTGGGACAGGCAGGCCTGGCCGGGCAGGTGCAGGCGTGTGCTGCTGGGGCATGCCAGCAACACGTGTGAGAAGGCAGAGCTGGCAGGCAGAGGGCTCCGCTGAGAGCTGAGTTATGGAAAATGACTCTTTCCAAGGAATTGCTAAAATTAAAGCAGCAGTGAGGCCAAGCAAGCAGGAGCCAATGGGGAGGGTGAGCAAGGACAGCCAAGTGGCCTCAGGGCAAGGAAGGGCAGGGTGGGCAGGAGGCCGAGGGGAAGGCACCCTTGCAGGGCATCCACCCCCGCCCCTGACTCGTGCCAGCTGCCCAGGGAATTGCAAACACCTTGTGGGTAGGATTTGGGGAAAGGCTGACTGGCACCCTGGTGGCACCAG
>VYXC01003055.1:299867-336060 GCA_013397175.1 Platysteira castanea
TTGTTTCACTTTCTCCCTTTATTGCCTTTAGCTGAAAAGCACAATTTCCCCAGAAATCCACATTTGGGATAAATACAATATTGCAGTTAAAAAAATTCTGGGAAATGTCAGGAGAAATCAAAGGTGACTCAGTTTCAAACCTTGCAAGGCAGAAACACCTGGGAAACATCAGTGCCGGGTGTGGGGAGCAGGGGATGAAAACATCTCTAGCAGCAGATCCCAAGAGCTGCCTTCAGAGGAGAGAGCTACAGTGGGAAATCACCATCCCAAACATGATGCCTGTGAAGAGATGCCACCACCACCACCACTCCTTCTGTGCCCGCCACTGTTTGGCTCTCAGTGAGTACGAACCTTTCAAAGATGCATTTTCAAATAATGGTTTGCTGCGTTTCTCTTCCTTAACCTTGAGGATAAATTCCTCTAAGCCCAGAAGCTCAAGCAAGCAAGCAAAACCCTCTTGGGGTAAGCCCCATTTTCACCCCATAGCTCCTTGGTGCCTCTGAGTGGGGTACATCTGTACCATGAGATGGATGGCTTCTGTGGCCACCAGCAAAATCAGAGTGGACACTGCTGTGCACCACATGGCCCTTTTATAAAAGTGGAGAAATACTCCCTCTTCTTTCTGCTCCTGCTTCCTCTGCCATCTTCCTCTTTCTCTCTCTCTTCTCCATTAGCCGCATTCCAGCCATCCCTTCCTTCAGCCTGACCACTGCCAAGCCCAAAAGTGGACAAATTCTTACTTTCCTCTCACACACCTGGCACAATGACAGGGTGTCCAGCCCCCCTGCCTGTTTACCCCATGTTGAAACATTCCACTTGTGACCCTTCAACACTGATCTTTTTTCAGATTTATTTGGCTCCTTCTTAAAACTGAGCAAACCATTTCTCTGCAAAAATGCCAGAATAGGGCATTAAGTCAAATTGCATAATTGCTTTCTATCGTCTCCTCAGAGCAGGTAGGGCACCTACATGTTCCTGTTCTCAAAACTTCAGGTTTGAGAATTTCGAACTAAAAAGTATCTCCTCTAACCCCCTTCATCCCCATACCCCATTTAAAAAAGGACAAACAATACGAACCAACAAAAAAAAAAAACAACCCAAGAACCCCCCCAAAAAACACTGAACCATCAAGAAAAAAAAAAACCTCCAACAACATCAGCTTGGAGCCCTTAATCTGAGCCCAAACAGATCTGTTTTCACAAGAGAATTGATGGGTGTCTTCTCACTGGGTTTTTGCATTATATCCTGTTTTGGGAACACCTTGCTGCCTGGGATAATGCACCACTGGGGAGCACAAACACCCACCCTGGGAGTAGTCAACAACTATTTGCCAAGAAGACCTAATGGTCCAAATATTCTCCCTGAAACGCAAAACTATCCTGACCAAAACTGCTCAGCTGTGACTTCCTGAAAGGTGTTGAAAAATCTGGCAGGGTGAGGAAAAGCCCATGAAATTTCCTTGGGAAATTGGGCCAGCATTGCAAAAGGCTGCCGAAATTTCTCAGTTTCGTCCAGGTGGAGATTCAAGCTCTCATGAGAAACAAGAAAATCTGCATCTCCCCCGATACCACTATGTGAAACAGCAAGTTAGCAAAACTTCAGGTGCTGTAAATTTTGATTTCCTGACAGCCACTTTAGCAAAGCTTCCCACCTAGAGACGGGGAAATTAATTATGCTTGCACAGCTTCTTTGTTTGAACTGAAAAAAAAAGCTCCCAGGGAAGTTTCGGGTGATTATGGATCCAGAGGAGGCTGCAGTTGAAATATTCATGCTCTGGAGGGGTCCAGGCAGAGTCTGAGACTGCAAACTCCATGCTTGGAAAGGGGTGTCTTCATGTCTTAAGGGCAGGGCACAGACTTTTCCTGCCTCCGTCCCTCTTTGCCTGGATGCCGACAGGGATGTGCCCGCCCTTCCCAACCAGCGCTTGTGCACCCGCTGCTTCCTTAGCGGCGAGTTCTGCGCGGCGTCAAAGAAATGCTGCAAAGCGGCGAGGATGCGGCGATCACAGGGGACAAGAAGAATATTTTTCCAGCGGGGTCTCGGGGGAAGGAGGGGGAAAGACAAATAGAAGGACTTTCTCGGCTGCGGCGGCTGGCGGCAGCGGCGGAGCGCGGCGGGCCGGTTCTCCGTGCCTGCAGTGCCATCTCCCGGCAGGGCCCGCTCGGGGACCGCGGGACGGGGCTCGGCGCTCCCGGCGCGGCCGCGGGGCTCCCGAGGGTGGGCACATGTTTCGGGAGGGCAGTGCTCGGCCTGGGGGGCTGCCCCCCGGCCTGCTGGCGGCTGGGCTGAGCGCCGAGGGGCTGAGCTTGCAGGGGAAAGAGGTAAGACAGCGGTCTCGCATTTTCCCCTGGTTTAATATTAGTGATGCCTCACGTGGGGGGTGTCTAAACGAGATAGGTGTTCTCTGACAAATAGGATGACAGAGACCCTTGCTAAACCTGATGTTTGAGCAGAAGGGGAAGAGTGGTGCTGGACATTACAGCATGGTATAAATAAAAATATTCCTGAGAAGCTTCCATGGTGTCTGTGTGCTGTCCCTACACCTTTCCTCTGGCTCTTGCCAGTTCCTACAGCAGTGTGGGAAAGCAACGGCTCATCCTCCTGTGTCTTCAAATTATCAAGCAGTGGGTCCTGAGCTCCTCAGGCACCCCTGGCAGAGCAGCAGTGGCACGGAGGAGAAGAAGTGTTGAGAAGGACCAATGTGTTTTGAGCAGCAGTTTTGCTTCTGGGAAAGTATACTTGGGTTGAGGAGTGTGGGGGCTCACATCTGAGATCCACACTGGCTGGTGAAGCAGAAGTGTATTGAGGGCAGGACAGAAGAGAGGGTAGCAGATGTCCCAACCAGCTGGTGAGTGTTCCCCCAGGGATGTGCAACCCACCAGATAAGGCAGGCAGAGGCAAGAGGAGAGATCAGTGAACAGAGAAAAAACCAAATTACCTCACAGGGCTGGGACAGCCCAGATCTCAGCGTGCTGGATCCCAGCTTGCTCCCACCAGCAGTGCTGCTCGTCTCTGGCTGTGCCCAGGTCAGCAGTGCCCCAAAGATGCCTCTCACGGGCTGGATTCTTCCCACAGGCTCCTGTGAGCTGGCCAGGGAGCAAACCCCAGTTTGGGAGTTCACCTTTCTCTGACTCCCAGCACCTCTCAAGCATCTGGATTGTCAGGGCCAGAGGAAAATATCCCCCTCCAGCAGCCATTTCAAGCCCATGCTAGGAAAGTGCTGTAACGCTGGTACACGGGGTGTAACAGCTCCCACCACATCACTCACTGCTGTAACCAGTGATAAATAACTGCAGTGACCCCGCTGTAGATCACAACTGTACTTAGAGACCTCTCTGTAGAGGTCAGGGTTCTGGACGAGGCGTGCTGGGTACTAATGGCTGTCCCCACCGTGCTAATTGAAGTAGGGACAGAAACAAAAGCACACCATCTCTTATTTTCAGACAAAGGGCCCAGAGGAAAGTGGTGACAACATTTTGTCAAGCAGTGCAGATGCTTTTAGATTCCTTCCCCTTCTCTTCTGGCTCAGTGTTTTGGCTTTTCCTCCTGGTATGTCCTTCGTGCTCTGGGAACCCTGTGCCCAGAAGTGGGCACAGAAGCAGGTCATCACTACTCTAGGATAAGGATGAGACATGCTTTTATTCAAAGAATTGATAAATCAGCTTAACCTACACTTACAGAGTACTGAAGAGTGTGAGATGCTCGCCTTTCTCTTGATCTCTCTATCACTACAGACTGTTTTTCTAAAAGAGTTACAGAAGTCCTGTGCTTGATGCAGGAGTGCTCAGGCTGGCAGGAGGGATCAGGCTCATACCAGGGAAGAAGTCAGACCACATGATCAAAATGGTCCTTGCTGTCCCTAAAGTTTATGAATGCAGTTTAAAGTCTTAGAAGCTCTACTTCAGTCAGTTGGTTTAAGGAAAAAAAAAACCAAAAAAAACCCCAAAAAAACCCACCCAACAAAACCTTTTGAATTTTGATTGCTTTCCCATTCAGCTAAATTCCAATTCAATTTCTTCTGGACAAGTTCATAATCTTGCTTCTGCCAGCCAGGCGCTTTAATCTCTACCATTGTCTTCTGTTGCCAGGAGCAGGCAGGAGTTGTGGGGTGAGCGGCTGTTTGGCACCATGCTCACAACCACGGTCAATACCTTGTATCTCGAGCATCCTTAAAACTAAAAGCAGGGAGGGAAGGAACAGCCAGGGATAGATTAGTGTTGGCTGCTGACAAAGAATCAGCCAGGCAAGAAAAAGAACTGGGAAAAGGAGCAAGATGAGATGTGAATGCACTCAGCTGCAGGGGAACAATATTTCTTGTACCAGCAATGAATACGGTAACAGGGAAAGACTTGTAAGCATCTTGATTTTTTAAAGTATGTTCCTGCTGCCACTGTAACAGCATGTACTCACAGATAAAGGGTGTTTTAGAGGAATGTGAGAAGCAGGAGCACAGTTCCCCAGGTAATTTCGTTTTTTCCACAGAGAACTGTGGCATGGAGGCAATGAGCACAAGCTGCACCGTGACCTTGCAAGGGATGTAGTGTGCACCAAAATCTTGGCCTTCCCTTAGGGAGAGTTGTGAATGAATGAATGAATGAATGAATGAATGAATGAATGAATGAATGAATGAATGAATGAATGAATGAATGGGTGAATGAAGAACCTGTAATGGTTTCCTCATGGACCAAAGCTGTCTCCTCTTGCAAAGGCTGCTGAGGGCACCTGCCAGCCATGGGCTTGCAGAGCAGAGGTGAGGCAGGGAACATGGATGGAAACAGACAGCAAAATGGTCAGATGGGATCTGGAGGCAGCTGCACCTGTGTCGAGCTGTTGGAAATTAGAGTTAATTAGAGGAGAAGGAGTTGGCACGTCCAGGAAAACTTCAGCGCCTGGAGTCTTGGACATGTTGACGTGCCATGGAGTGCTCCTGGGGGACCTTTCAGCAGCACAGCTCTGGTGTTCTCTAACTTGTCTCTGTCATATATACCCAGGGTTATTCTGTGTCTACGCCTGCAGGAGGTCCTGATTTCACAGCAGCCCCCACCAGCCCTTCTGCAGCATTGCCAGGCTGCCTTGTGTGCAGGACAGGGACGACATTTCCCATGACATGGACGAGGCAGCTCTCCATGCCAGGCAAAGCACAGGCCAGGCAGAGAATGTGGCAAGTGATACATTAAATCCCTGCTTATTGTCTATCCACCGCCCAGACAACATGGGTGGGAAGAGCACAGATGCCACAGGCATTAAAGCTTTCTCTGCTGGGAAAAGCCTTTCTCTGCTCGGGCTCCTCTCAGCAAGAAGCAACTCTCGATAAAACTCTTTCAGCAGTGTTGATGGCAGACTGAAGTGAAGCAGCAAACACAACCCCAGCAGGAGACCATTTAGGTTATTATTTTAATTAATTGCACATGTAGTTAAACTGAAAGAAAAATAGAGACGTGACACCCAATTATTCAAATCAGTTTCTGCCAGTCACACACTGCTGCTGCTACCAAGTCCCAGCACAAAGCTCTGCCCTCTGCTATCTCCAGAAATGCCAGATATTTGCATCTCAAGGTTGGTAAGCTATTGTCATGCAAGTTTTCTTGCTCTGCAAAAGGGATGAGGAATTGTAAATCTACCAGCGTGGTCCCACAGAGAATTGCATTTCCTAGAGCCAGTGAATCATTCCCTCCAGTGGCAGTTTCCTCGTTCTTCGCCGTACAGCACAGACTGCTCCAGACAAGCTTCCTAGTTATCAAGGAAGACACTGGCAGATGCAGCTCCAAGGCCAGGAGAAGGATCCAGTGAGAACAACAGGCACTGGGCTCCTTGAAGGGAAACATCCTCAAAAGCAATGTCCATCTCCAAGGAGATGCTAACCTGACTCCAATCACTTGGAATGATTTCAGGAAGTTAAAGCAGAGTGCTTCAGGCTGGAAAAACTTTCAGTTTTCTTCTGTAGTGACCAAAAGTATGAAAATGAGACTGTCAGGATTTTCAGGACTGGGGCTCTTGAATACGATTCCCCCTCGGGAGCAGGCATTGCTGGTATTTGCAGCTGCCAGTTCCTGTTCTCCCACCATGAGGGCAGACATGCCTGTTTTTGTCTGCAATGCCAGGCACAAATCCCTCTTCAGCCCCAAGAAGCAGCCCTGAGGCTGTGATCCCCAAGTGGGCTCTCAGCGTGCTGAAATAGGGTGGTTTCCTGATTTCCTGACGTACACTTGCCCCAGAGCAAATGCTCGGTGAGATCCCTCATGATGACTCTGCTGCAGATTTCAGTAGAAAGGAAAACTCCCATCTCTGGTCAGCTCTGACACATCTGTGAATCCCAGCCAGGCCACCCATGAGGGAGCTCATCCCAGCCCAGCTCAGCTCTGCAGCTTCTCGGGGCCCCCTGTGCCATGACCCCTGATACCCAGTGGGGATGAGAGCTGCACCAGCAGAACCGGGCAGACCCAGCCCCCAGGGCACCTGTTGCCTCATCAGGGAAGGTGGGTGGGTAATTTACCTGATTTTAATCTCTTTTTAAAAATCAAACTGTGGCACTGTGGTGATCTGCCCGTGCTTCTGCACCACTGGCTCGGTGGGACAGAGGCCAGGCTCTCCCCTATGCCCGTGTATCAGCTACTTCTTCACATCCCCAGTCTAGCTGATTAACAAGTCCAATTAAACTTCGAGCCGCGCTTCCCCATTTGCATTTCCCTTTGAAGTTTGCTCTTTCTATTTGAGACCTGGAAAAGGTTTGATGTGTCCCAAAAAAAGTTGGGTTTTTTTTTCCAACTATGTCAGTTAGCTTGACAGAAGATGTTAAATTTGCCTAGAATTCTGGTCCTGCCTAGATGCTTGAATTGTGACATCACCCTGTTCGTAAGCATGCAGGTAATTTTCTTGTTGCCTGAATTCGAAAGCTGTCCCTGCCCATGGTAGGGCGGTTGGAACTAGATGATCTTTAAGGCCCCTTCCATCCCAGACCCCTCTGTGATTCTATTCACAGTTGTTTCCTCTGCCTCCACCCGCTGTCTCACCCCATGGTTTCACTGTAAGCCCTTCAGAGCAGATGCTCTCCCTGGGCTGAGCTGTGCAGAGAAGGGAGAAGAATTTTCACCACTCCCGCTTTAGAAACGGATGGGCTTAATTAACATCATCCACCTTCTCCAGCAAGGCAGCTGCAGCTGTGCAGACTGGGGATCTCCTGCAGCCTTTCAGGGCACCTTCTGAGCTCCCAGGTCTGCCCAGGCACACTGGGAGGGAGAGCTGATGGAGAGGCACAGCTCCTGTCCCCACGCTGTGCACGCCAGCCTGTGGGTTGCGCAGCCTCTTGCCCAGCACAGTTTTCCCAGCAAGAACAATGCTGCTGCAGTGCAGGGGCTGCAGGGCTGGGAGTGATGCCTGCTCCAGGGGGGCCCTGCCAGCTGCTGAACAGGTAACACAGCATCAAAGCATCATTTCGCAGAAAGCAGCTTCTAGGAGAGGCTTTGATCACGGACTGTTTGTTCTCAGGCCCCACACTCCTCCTTTACTGTTACAGAGACATTTTTAAAGATTGTGACGTTTTGTTTTTCAATCAGTGCCATCCTGGAGTGGTGCTAACACCTCTCCTTCCCACAGAGCTGGGACTCAGGTCCCGCCCCACCCCATTCCAGCTTTGTAGGGACATTTTCCCCCAGTGCTGGATTTAACCTGCCAGTCTGGTGACTTTCTTCAGGGAGAAAAACAGTCTAAGGACGGAATGTCTCCTGCAGCCTTCATGGGAGTGATTATCATTAAAAAATATACCTCCCCAAACCATCCCGTAACTACAGACACAGATAACCCTGCTTTCCTCAGTGCCTTATTGAGTTAAAAAAGACCTTAGAAACTCTTGTGGCCCTCACACCCTGTCTGTGTCACCAGTGAGGTGTTGGGCAGGAGGAAGAGGTTTTTGGAAGCTGAAGCACTTCTTGCTGTCTTGAGACAACTCTTGAAGTCTGCAGCTGCCCCACAGCAGCCAGGCTTTGGCTCCACGCTGCAGCCTGCACAACAAGGGCCTTCCCCAAGGAATCATGACCCCTAGATTCACCAAGCTGCGGGGACGAGCACAGTACCAGCCTGGGATGCTCAGGTTTGTGCACCTCCTGAACCTGAGGCAGGTCTGCAGCAGCTAGTGTGCAATGTGAATCCAAGGTCAGTTGTGTCTTCAAAAGATACTGTTCTCCTTCTTGGAGTGCTGGGGATAGTGCTCAGGTCTGGAAACTTCAGAAGTCACTCCATATCTGCTTTCTTTTTAGCTTGTGATTTTTTTTTTTTCAGAGCAAACAGCCCTTCCCTGTCTCCTGTTGAGGTTTCATATGTACCAGGGATATTTCCAGACCCCTGGACATCACTGTGGGGCAGCCCATTGCTGAGGTAAGGCTGAGCAGTGACTTCCAGCCCAGGCTTACCTGCCTTCCTTATCTTTCTCAGCACCCAGAACCCACATTACTCCATGTTGAAGTAATTGAAGCAGCACTTCTGCTTGTGAGGGCTTGGAAAAGTTTGCTTGCATCATTGCTCAAATCAACAACAGCACCAAAAGGAAAAAAAAAAAAAAACCAACAAGCAACCCAGCAAACAAACCTCAGCTTTAATTGCAGACTTACAACAAGAAAAAAAAAGAAAAAGAGATGCTCTTGTAGGTGTGGCCAATTTTCTCCTGCCTTTTCCAAAACATAGGTGCCTGGTATCAAGGAGCCCAGCAAAACTGGTAAAATTCCGGCCCTTGCCACAAGGAAGCTCTTCCAAAATCTGAGCAGGGATCAGTGGAAGGAGCCCATTCCTCACAGAGGAGATGGTCCCGATGGAAAGATGGCCCCGAGGAAGGGCAGGCTTGGCTTGGGACGATGCCTGTGGACGGCTCAGATTTGTTTGCAACAGGCAAATTTTCCAAAACAAAAGAAGAGGCTGTTTCAAAAATCCAAACCTTTTGCCAGAAAGGTATAATTTTGGTAACATATTTAGGGGAAACCATTCAACTTAATGGCTTAGATTTATACTTTATATTCTATTGTGATTATGCTCACAGTATGTTATGTAATATATATCACACACCCAATTTGCATGCTGAATTTTAATATAACAAAAATGCTGAGAAAGTGTCGCTTCAATTTTCCAGAACAGCCCCAAGGAATGTTTTCTTGACCAGAAATTTACATTTTTCATTCCTGTTTGGAACAACAACAACAAAGAGGTCGATATTTCCCATGAAACAGGACTCTGGGGCTCGGACCTGCTCTCCTAGACAGTCTTGGGAGAGCAACTTTAAAGGCAGGGCAGGCGAAATACTTTTGATGCTTTCTGTTCTCTGTCCCGTCCCGCACCGTAACAACCGACGTCTTCAAACGAAACAGCTCCTCCAAGTCGCAGGAAGAGCAAAAACCCTGAACCAGACCCGCCGTGCCCTGAAACCATTCCTCTTCAGAGAGCACTCCCTCTGGGCAAATGAACTTCAAATAATTCCTCCCTCTCTCCCCCTCCAAAGAAGCCCTAATGACACCTTGTCCGTGAACTTAATGTGTTTTAAACTATCTCCATGCCTGGCCACATACTTGGAATGTCCCCTAAGGACTGCTAAAAAGTCACAAGCAGGAAAAAAAAAAAAATAAAAAAAGACAAAAGCTTCAGTCTGGGTCCCTAGTCTCCCACCCTCGTGGAGGGGAGGGTTTGCCTGTGCTCAGCGTTACCTTTTGCACACCCAGACGAAGCTCCTGGTAGATGGAGCTGGGCACGAAAGCAGCTCCGGGACATCCTGCTGCATTTGAACTTTTCACCATTTTCTCCCCCCCCTCCCCTCCACCACCATCTTGAGGGGGAGTTTTTTTCTTTTTGGTTTCAAAAAGCCCTTCAGGAAATGATTTAGGAGCAGAGAGCATGGTCAGCTAATGGGCTGCAGCTGAGGCAACGTGGGGTTATGCTCTTGTCCCGTCCCTGCGACAGCTCGGTGCGCACGGCGACTCTGCCCCTGCACACGCACGTGCCCTGCACGCCTGGCACATCCCAGATCCTTGGACAGACAGACCTGGAAACCCTTCAGAAAATAATCAAAACCCCCAAACCCTCCACAGCAGCTGCCCTCCACGTGAGCTGCTGACAAACAGGGACTAAACAACTTGTGCTCTTCCCCCTCCAGCACTTGCCATGTGTCCCTGTGTACATCGCCTTGCTCAGTGTGCTCCCGAGTGCCCCTGCAACGGCAAACCACTGCTGGCAGCCCAGAATGCTGTATGTTTCCTGCATCCCTGAGCTCTAGGCAGAGTTGTGGGTTGATAACAGGGCAATTTTCGGGCTGGGAGTATTTATGACTTCCCCACCGTGGGTTGTCTTCCCCCAGAAATGCAAGCCAGGCTTCAAACAGGAGCAGCACAACAGCAGCCTCTGCCAAGTGCCATCTGTCTGGGAAGTGCAAAGGCTCTCGGAGTCACAGATTGCCCTGAGCTTCTCCCTGCCCTTCCACAACTCGTGCCTGGAATTATTATCCTAATTTACCCACTGATTTTAGAGAGGCAAACTTCATTTTGCATGAGGGTGGTGTAGGTCTCTCTTTTGACTTTTGTGGGGGATAACGGCTGGGACACCCCCTTCCCAAGACAGCACGTTTTTCTTGCAGAGCACCACCCTCCCTGCGTGTTAGTTGCCAAGATGACCGTGGCACAGGTGGTGGGCAGCACACAGGGCAGAGATGTGTTGCTGCTGGGAGGACAAGCGGAGAGGAGATACCTGAACAGGTCCCTGTGTTTTCCACCACGCTTAGTAGATGAAGGTGTCTCCTCCCAGGAAGAGAAGTTCTCCTGAGGTTTCCAAAGTGCCACTGAGGTGACAATGCACACAGGGACACCTAAATACATATGTAAAAGCAGTTGTACCTTGCACGTCACTCCTAGAAATTATTGGTTTGAGCCTACCTAGTAAAGAAAGGAAGCCAAAGCTATGCCTGGCCATTGAATAAATCCTGGCACTTCCCACCTGGATCTCCCTAGCTTTAAGTTCGCTTTGGGTGGAGAGGGTGGGTGACTGCCCTTAATCTTGGCAGCAGCCGAGAAGTGACGAGCCTGCTCCCAAAGGCCGGTGTCACCAACATGGGCAAAATTGGAAGTGAGTGATCCATAGGGTAAAGGACAGCCTGGACAATGCGGAGACCTTGCCCAGCATCCTGCAGCACTCAGCACTGTTACAGAGCACCCCAGACCTCCCTGGTGGCCCTGTCCCCTTGGGCTTTCCATATTTACTGCAGACACAGTCCGACAGACAAGGATTTCAGCTTCATTCACAATCTTTCAAGTTTCCAATTAATAACTGAAAAATTCTCAGGATTAAGGCAGGCAACCACACAAGCCCTTGGGTGATTTTGCCACCAGCTAAAAAAAAAAACTCCCAAAACCCCAAAAAATCTAGAAAATAGTAATGAGAGAAACTGCAAACAATTCTGTTGCCCTTTAGAAAAGCCCTGCCATTTCCCAGCTAGCTCATCCCAGATGCTGCAGGAATCAAACTGATCTGCAGAACAGCTCTGGGGTTGTCTCTGGAGCAGGTCACCCTCCATCCCCAAAGCGTGGGGCTTCTGCCAGCAGGCAGCAAGGACTATAGGGCAGGGGAGAGGAGGGCAAGAGCACATCCACATGTGGGGGGGATGAATGATGCTTAGGCAAGTATTTGGCTTCTGTTTCCAGTTTTCCAGAGCTCTGGAGGCTGGAGGCTATACATGGTACCCCTGAGACAGGGTGCTGCTGGATGATGGCTGAGGACCAGGCTCTGGGAGGTCCACAGGGTGGGGAGATGGAGGGACAGACCAGAGAGGAGCACCATGGGGCTGAACTGGGGTCATGGGGGCTGTGACCACTCGGGTAGGGCATGCACCACCTGCATGCCTGCCTCTATTTTGGTGTCAGCTGCTTTCTTCTCTGCCTTCCTTGGTTCTTTTTCACCAAATTAAATTAACATTGTCCCCCACTGGCTTGCCATGGGCAATTTCTTATTTATTTTCTCCCAATATACCAGCAGGGGACACTTCTTAAAGTTGCCCAATTTTCTTACCCTGGTCTCCACCCAGCCCTGTCCTAATTAACAAAAAATTGCTGTTAATGCATGTGACACCCTCTGTGGGTTGAGGGCAGAGGCAGCACTGGAGTCAGATCTTATCCCTGCTCAGCTGTCCCTCCTTTTTGGAGAGAGAAGCCAGGTCTCGATGCGGAGGGCTAGGACTGCCACCTCCTGCACACCCGCTCCCTCCCCATGCTCAGCTCCTTGGCAGGAGCTCACAGAGCTTCTCCAGGCTGCACAGGCAGCAATAGGGAAAAAAAAAAAGAAACTTGAGCTGGTTTAATTTTTTTATATATATAATTTTAAAATCATGCTTTTAATTTTTTTTTCAAACTAAAAATACTCTCTTGTTTTAAAGTTTCCAAGCACGATGCCCTGAAGAAGCAAGAATGACAGATGCTGCCGAGTACAGATGTTTTGCTTTCCTTTTTTTAATTTTAATTAGTAATATTTTCCACACCAAAACTCACAGATGGCTATTCGTGTCGCTGCGAGTGGATCAGGTCAGGACCAGAATGACCTGCTGGGGACATGGCCTAACCACCCTCCAGCACGGTGGTTATATTTAGGCAGGACTTTGTCTCTGCCTTATTAACCTATTAGTTGCCATTGCCGCTGTGGGCACGACTGGGCTGCCCTCAGCCTCATCCCCGAGGCACCCTGTTTCCTTTCACTGCGGCTCCTCCGGACAGCCATCTCCCCCAACACTCCAGCAATCAAATGCCTGAGCTCACCCCACCACATGGCTCTTCCCACAGCCCTGCCTCCACCCTCCCATGCACCTCCATCCGTGCTATCGGGGGTGGGTTTTGAGGATTCATAATTTTTAAACGGGCCATTTGCCTTCAGGTGTCCCATGTGGAGTTGTGCTTCTCTAAGACAACACCTCAAGGCATGGCAAGGGTGCAGAGATGGGCTCTGGGTAGCAGTGGGTGAGATGTTACCACAAGGGTGGCTGGGGACAGCACTGGGGAGGGGAAATTACCCCCTCGATCTTCACTGGGCTCCCATGTCTGCCTTGCAGAGCAGCGGTGACTTCTCAGCGTGTCTCTTGCTTCCCTGTGGGACTATTTGCTCCAAGAAGCCCTGATGGAGAGCCACCTTCCTACAGGGAGCACTGCAGTTCCCGTGTCACTGCCGCCTGGCACACCCACACGCGTGCAGAGGACTCGCTGCTGCCCAGGGAGGGAAAAAACACGGGAGCAACATCGGCTCATTTCCAGCTCTGCCCTGCTGGGAAGGTTTGTGCAGGCAGACTGGAGCAGTGATGGGTGAAACGCAGCTGTGGGGAATGCAGGCATGGCAGGAAGAGAGGGCAGGCTCTGCGGCGTGTACTTATGTATATTATAGAGCAGGTGTTTGTCAGGAGTCATTCACGCTGCTCCATCAGCCTGTGGAAGAACGCCGGTGTTAAAAGGCTTCTTCAGGCTTTCCTTTGCTCTGAACAAAGCATTGCTGCACAGTAAAAAATCACGGAGGAGCAGACACCTGTGTGTGAAATGTCAGCTTGGTGAACTGTGGTGATGGAAATTGCAAAGCAAGAGGCAGGGTCTGCTGATACTAGGAGGGATCTGCCATGCCTGGCACACACAATATGGTGTGGAACAGAGCTACTACACCTATGCCTGGGGCACAGGGTGTGGCTCTATTCCTTGTCTTTCATCAAGAGGAAGCTGGAAAAGGTCTGGAAAAGAGGGTCCTGGCAAAGAAGAACAGGAGGGTGGTTTCCAGGTTGGGAGCAGTTACCCAGGCTGGGGCCCTTCTGCAGCACAAAGGGTGACTGGAGGAGGGATGAAGCAGCATGGGATGGATTACCTGGGGGTGTGGAGTTTACCCCAACAGAGCACCTCATCTGCACTGCTTGTGGAGTCACGGACAGGTCTCTGCAGTGGAACAAACCCAAATTCCCCAGCACAGGTCATCTCTGCTGTGGCAGCTCATATGCACCTGGGGACTTGCCTTCTCCCGAATCTCTGATGGAGATGTCATCAGCAACCCCGCACAGCCCAGAAACCAGCATCAGAGAGGGAATGGTCAGAAGCAGGGAAAGGCTCACATGAGGCTGGGAATAGAAACAAGGAAAAGGTTTTTCTCATGGGGATGCTGAATAGCATAGTCTGAAAGAGCCCAGGGCTTCTGCAGCTCAGGAACAATACATGCCTAATGAATGCTAAGAAATCAGCCCTAATTGCAGAGTTCTGAATCTTCCTCTTGAAGGTGCGGCATGCGTTACAAGATGTCTGAGCAGAGGACAGAAGACAACCCAGTTTCTTGGTTCTGGGCAGGTATGTCAGCCCGCAGTCCTCTCCTAGAGCCACTTGCTGATTAACAAGGCTCATTTGTCTTCTAAAGAGGCTGGTGAGAAGTCGGAGCAAGCACAGCCATCAGCCATGGCCCCAGACAAACACAAGGGCTGGGGCTGTTTCAGCCACCTGGGGAGCCTTGAGCTGCTGGGGCTGGACTATAACTGGGGACTTGAAAAACAAGAAGAGGGGGCAAGAGGAAAAGCCATGCTCAAAAAATCCTCAGCAGGCAGCCAGACTGGGAAGGATGAGTTTAACTCTTGTGGCATCTGCAGAAGCATCCAGCCCTCCTGTGTGGATATCCTGAGATAACTCCAGGGATATCTCAGGGAGAAACAACTTTCAGGAGAGACTGCCAGGTGGCTGTAATGGGGTGAACCTATGCTAGCAGCAGCCCTGCTTAATGTCAGCAAATGGAGCAGAAATCCTCTGCCTTCCCCAGGCCACGGAGTTTCATGTAATAGACCCCAAGTGCTCCAAAACTCAGCCAGGTTTATGCTGAGGGGATACGGCTGCCTGCCTTTTATTGTGTTTTTCTGTGCTATCCTATTATACTGCACAATAAAACACCAGTTTCTTCCACTCATTAGCCATTTGCTTGTGCTTGAAGTGCACTGAGCATTCTCACGTGCCTGTGAAGGGAGGTGTAATCTGCTCCTTGGGAGTCCCTCACTTCCCTGCAGACCCACTGCCTGCATCACAAGTGTGGCCACAGCCTCTCTGGGTGGGGGTGTGTGTGTGCCCAGCTGCTCGTACGGCCACAGCAGCGCCACATGAACACTGCTCTGCAAGTTACATTCCTCAGGTCAAGCTGGCAAAAGCTGGGGAGAAGGAAATCCACGCTTATCTGGGTTAACTTTAATTTATCCCCTTTGTGCACCTACAGCCTACATTAAATGAGATATGGGGACCTATGAAAAATGGTAAGTTTGAGTGTTAGTATGGACAGCACAGGTGGGAAGAGGCAGAAATAAAGTACTCCAGCAATACCAACAATGATGGTTTTTACTTTACTGCCTTAGATACAGCTTTTCCCTTATGGATTTTGGGGTTTACTTGGTTGATTTTTGCTTTCAACACTTTTATGATGCCTCTTAAATAAAAATAAGGCTATATTAGAGGTGCAGCAGTCCGGCAGCTTATGATGCCCCTTGGGTGTTGTGAGGTAAACAGAGTTAACGTGGGATTTGGACACTGGATAGCAAATCCAGGCAGGGTTTGTACAGACAGGGGCTGTGGTAGGGGACAGATAGTGCCTTTCCATTTTCTCTTACTTTTCTACAGGAATGTGAACGCAGGGAGAAGAACAGAACCGTGTTGGTGCAGGAGGTGACTAAGAGAGGCAGCAGGAGCTACCATAACCCTGCCCAGGACCAGGCTGGGCTTGGCCTTTGCTGCATGGACTGTGATTCAGAGGATGGAGCAGCCCTGTGAGCTTGCAAACATCTCCTCCCACCTCAGCACATGAAGCAGCTGCAGCCTGTGGCCCCCGGTGCAGACTGCAGCTACCCCTGCACGCCTGCTCTGAAGCCCTGCAAAACCTCCCAGCTTCCAAGTGACCTGCCTCCAGCAAGGGCCGATAGTTCCCTCTGCTGGGAGGACTGTGAAGAAGTGTCTTTGACCTCCTTTTCCCATCTGAGGAGGACACAAAAATCAAATGTCCCGTTCCTGGGGCATCCTCACCACAAGCATCTCCAAGAAAATCCTTCCTTGGGTGTTACTTCCTCAGGTGGTACTTCCCTCTCTCCTTGTTATCCTGATAACTGTAGAGATGAAAAGACAATCCACAGTTCACATTTAATGATTTTATCTGGTGATGTTAATTTCTTTATGCCCTTCCCTGTGGCAGAAATGGGCTTTTTCCAGGGAATTTCAGCTTGCTTTTTTTCAGTTTCTGGAACATAGTCTTTGCTGTCATAGTTGTGGCAAAAAGCTGGATGATGCATTCCTAATATAGCAAAGAGCAAATGCTTCCCGTTTTTTAGATCTTGCAATTCTTTTTTAAGCTGATCTGCAAAATCTGATAACTAAGGAGTTTTAAAAGTTGGATGATATTAACAACCAAACAGAGCATCCGGCTGCTACTCTCCTTTATTTCTGGCTCTCAACAGGTAATTCTCCATTAGGCTGAGGCATGTGGTTATGTTTCTCAGTCAGATAAAATAGTCTTTTCTGAGTCCTGTCAGCCTGAAATCCCATTAGTTTTATCTGGATGGATTGGTAAGAACATAGGGGATGTTCCTCTTTCCTTGATCCAATAAATGAGGGACCAAATTAGGAGCAGTGGGTGGAAGAAGAAGAAGAAAGGGTGTGCTGAGGAAGCAGAGGCTTTGTCTCTTCCGGGAGAGACAGCAGCAGGACTGAGGAGAGTGTCTTCAGACATCCTTAAAAACCAGGTCAGGAACCAGCAGACACATTAATATTTTAACAGCCTAAAGCAAGGCCTGCCCCACCTTGCCCTTCCTGATTTGGGGTGCAGGAACCCTGTGCTGAATTAGTTTGTTTCTTACACCGTGACTCGAATCAGGTATGGTGGTTGCAGTGAGTAGCCTGTAGCTCTGCTGGCTCCTTGTGGCTCCTGCAAATGCAAAGTGATGCACCTGGGGAAAAAAAGCAAAGAATCTCACACAGCTGCATCCAACAGACAACAAGCTATTATCCTCCTGAAAGGGGGTTTGGCGTGGACAGCTTTACAGAAGTCTCAGCCTCCCGTTTGTTAGCAGACAAAGAAGCAAGCAGAAAGATGTGCCATGTCGGGGGAGGAATGGAGAAGGCACCTGCATGACCACACAGACCACACAGGTGAAGCTGCATCTTGGATGTGGCCTTGACCTCTGTCTTAGACAAGAAACAGAGCTGGAAACAGCAGAGGAAAAGAAAAGGTGACAGGTCTGATCAGAGGCACACAACAGCTCTGGACACAAAGTGACTAAATCACTTAGAGTCCTGCAGCTCAGAGAAAAAGCTGAATGGAGATGTTGGGAGTAACCTGACAGGTTAAAAGAAGGTGGCAAATGAAGTATTCCTTTTTGCTGTTGCTTGCAACACAAGGGTGAAGAAGCATCCAGGGAATTCACCAGGCAATGGGCTTAAAATGAACACAAAAGGATGCTCTCCTGCCACGCATCCTCACACCAACCACCCCGCCCCCCAGCTTGTGTTCAAATTGTGGAGCTTGTTGCCAGCAGATCTTGTAGATGACAAGAGTTTCATCTGTTTCCAAAAGCGACAGAGCAACATGAGTAAAAGAAAAAAATCCCATCAAGAGCTATTAAGGGCAAAGATACCATCTTGAGAGGTGTGGGAGGGGGGAGGCTGTGGCCATATGCGCCTTGTCTCTTGTGTTTCTCTCCAAAATTTTCACTAGTGGGAAATGGCAGAGGGCAGATTTGGGAGGAGGAGGGTGGTTCTGCCTCTTGCTGCCTGTCCTTATGACCTTTGGTATAAATTTGGGGTGGGCTGGGCATGGGCAGAAGCAGAGCTAAGCACCCTTTAGACTCCAGGGATGAGAAGAATGGCAGGCAGTAAAAGAAACTCAGGTCCAGCCTTACCCCATCAACATTTCAGCGTGTCTCCTCAACAAGATGTGCCATTGCTTTCAGCCCTCTCTGCAGCCAGGAGAGACAGAGGTGCTGTCACAGGGCAGGTGATAAAGATGACCATAGTGAGGCTCACCAGACAGCAGTCAGGAGCATCCACCTCAAACTAACACAGCAGGACAAGACTGTAGGAGTGCTTCCCCAGCAAATCATCCCTTCTGGCAGCAATCTGCCGCTCTGGGACTTCCCCAGCAGTGAGCAGTTCTCTGTTCACTAACTCCACCGCCAATTCTGTGACTGCAAAAAGGCTGCAATGCCTTTAGTCAGAGACAGGCAGATGCCTGGCTGCCTGGTGAATCCCTGCATGCTGTGGTCTCAGCTGATCCGTTCCAGCTGAGGATCTGACTGGGCATGGAGTTAGCAGCAATGTGTTGTCTCATCTCCCATTGCTCCATGTCGGCGTGTCGAGGTCCAGGTGAGCCAGTCCAGGTGAGCCAGTCCGGGTTACTGCTGGAGTTCCACCCCACGGTGCTGCGAGCAAAGATCAGTGCCCAGTGAGGCTCACGGAGCAGCACAAGACCCATACCACAAGCTGAAGGTCATGAAATCACTTCTGTCTCCTATCTGCTGAAAAGTGAAAGCCTTGCAGCTCAGGAGAAAACTCCACCCTGCCAGACAGCCAGGGAACAGGCCGCTCCTGCCCAGAGAAGCTTCCTGACTAGGAAGCGTCATCCCTTTGCAGTCTGGGAGACAAAAGAAACACTAAGACAGTCCTTATGCCAAATCCACACAAAGTGCCTGTGTCACAGGCAGAACACCACCCCTCCTGCATGGTCCCAGCCCACACAAGAGTATTTGTGTGGAATTCCTGGGACCCTTCACCAGAGACAGCATTTGTATCTAGGAGCATTCAACCCGTTTTTAAACAAAGGCCCAAGCCAAGCCAAACCCCAAGCAGAAAGTCTACCTCACACAGTCTGAAAGGACAAAGGATAACGGTTTTAATGGTTTTAAACTGGAGAAGAATTGATTTAGATGAGGTATAGAAGTTTTTTTATTCTGATGGTGGTAGAACAGGGTCCCAGGATTCCCAGAGGGGTGGTGGATGCCCCAACCCTGAAAACATTCAAGGTCAGGCTGGACAGGGACCTGGGCAACCTGCTCACTGCTGGGCAGTTGGACGAGATGGCCTCTAAAAGGTTCTTTCTAACCACAGCTCTTCTAAAATTCTGTGATTCTGTGGCTTTGTGATAGCAGAGGACTCTGAAGCCTTAACATTTCAGACCAAACACCGCTGGGTCTCAATAACCCAAGGACACAAATCCTGACTTCTAGAAGCCTTGATTTTTTTGGATGTTTCTTAGAAACCAGGAGCTTTGCACTCGGTTTCCCCAGCCTTCACTGAGCTCACCAGTCAGGCTGGACTTTGCAGGCACAGCTCTGTCTTAGATCAGCTGAAAGAAGGACAGAGAGAGATGTGATCCCACAGCTCTGGAGACCCCGTCAGTGTGCTGGCTGCCCACTAGCCCTCAGGAACACATGGGCAGAGACAGCAGCAGTAACTCCAGATGGAGGGAAAGCAAGACCTGTACTTACCCCTCCCTGGCCACATCCCCTGCAACAAGATCTGTGGTGGGACTCCCTCTCTGAGACATCCCAAGTTTGGAGCTGGGGAAGCAGAGAGCACCCTGGGCCACCTGTTTGTACCAAGCAGTGCCTGCCCTGTGAAAGGTGATTATGAGTTTGTTCTCAGCTGTGATGACTGCATCACCTCTCTGCTCTCACTTCTGCATTTCCCATATTTCCAAGAGATAATGATCTCATCTCCTAACTGTTGAAGATCACTCCTTGTCTGCACTTCCCCTCCCTGTTCCCCTCCTCTGTTCATTATGGGATAGAAATGTTATCGACCAACAATCACTAGATGTCAAGAAATCTTATCGCAGAATCCAGCTGCCAACATAGCCTAAACGTGCTTAGGAAATGTCAGTAAATTACGGCAGAGAGAGAAAGTGAGAAAGGGAGGAAACATTAGGATGAGCAGTGAACTGCAATTAACTGTTCCACATTTGGAAGAAGCAGGAAATGTGTGGAGGAAAGCAGAGTTAAGGGGTCATTGATCTCTGTAATTGAGGGGAAACTGAGAAATTGATGGTTTAATGGGGTTCAGCTGAAAGGAACGTGTGCTTTGTGGGCCATACTGGGGCAGAGACACCATTGCTGTTGGGCATAGGACCCATCCTAGTTAGGTCACAATACTCAAGGTATTCCTCAGCCTTCCTTGGAAGCAGCTTGTCTGTGTTGCTCAGCTTGGTATGTCCCTGGAAAGGCCTCCTTGTCCCATGTCCATGCCTAGACCGTGTTCTTGCTTTGGCACAGACCTGTGATGGCTTTCTTTCCAAACTGACAGGAGACCAGGTCCTTGGGCATTGGATTGTCATCAAAGCAGTCTGGGATCTGTCATCTCTAATGATGTGTCCAAGAGTGGCCTGGAGAGGAGTCAGGCCAAGGTGGTTCAGTCTGAGTTTGCCTCCATTTATCCCACAGTTCCTTCAGAAAATATCATGTGGAAGATACTGTGCAACCATCCCTGGCCCAGCCTTCTGCCACTGCCCTGGGATTCACTGGGTGGCTGTTTAGCAGTCATGGGGGTAGGATAACTTGGGGCTCCAAACACACTCAAGGGTTGCTCTTGCAGGTCCAACTGTCCCAAGAGCACACAAGGGTCAGCCCTGCAAAGCTCTGGCACAGCTGGACCTCGGGTGGAAGCCAGCAGCTTACAGACTCTGCCTTGCTCCACCATGGTAAAGCAATTCAGTCTCTCTCTCCCTCAGGCAGGATCAAACATCACTGGTGAAGAACTGTCTTCTTCTCTATTTCCCATCACCACTGCCTGATTGTTCCCCATATGCATGTCTCCAGTTATTTTGACTCACAGGAGCAGGGCTTAGGCAAAGTAAACTGCCACAAAGATGTGGAGGCTCTCCCTTCAGACCCACCCGGCCCCTCTCTCCCTCTTCCTCTCCATCATCCCCTTCTCCCTCTCCCTCTCCATCATCCCTTTCTCAACCTCCATCTCTCCTTCAAAACTCTTATTCTTAAATCAAGCTTTCAGTCCCAGGGCTGCTTCCATCCCCCAGTCTCCTAATGCATGCTCCACCTATCCTGGACATTTCTTTCCACCCTATCTCTGCTCTCCATCTCACACTCCCCATCCTCCTGATTTTCCGTCCTGCACACATCCTCCCTGAGCTGTGAAAGATGCTGCAGTGAACAGAGCAGAGCTGGAATGGAAAACACAAAACACTGCACAAACATGTCTCCATGACCTGGCTGTTCCATGGGAACAGTCTGACCTTGGCTTTAATCCCATGGCAGAGGGAAGATGTTTTAAGGCTCTCTGTACCACTGAGGAAGAAATGCTGAGTATTACAGTTCTCAAGGACAACCACAGGTCATCTTCTGTGACTTCCTTTTCATGCCAGGGATGCCAGGTCCCAATCTGGGAACCACAGCCCCTGTGTCCTGCAAGTGTGGGTACCACTTACTCCACTAGGAAATTGTCAAGGTCAGACTGCTCATCGCCTGCCAGATTAAATGGTCACTTGCAAAATCCACAGGCCCTTTGGAGATGTCAGCCTCTAGTAGTACAAGCTCATCGCTTGTCACTGCAGCTCTGCTCAGCTCCTGCTTTGCACAGCTGAGGCAGGCACCGAGAGGCACAGACCTGTGTTCCTCCATATGCTCGCTGCCCTGCCTGCAGTTGCTGCACAGCCAGGGGCTGCACAGCCAGGAGAAGCTGGGCCTACAAGTCTCCCCATGGCTGCAAAACCACAGCCAGGCCCAGGATCCCCTTTACAGCATGTACAATCTAGGTAAGGATGGGCCAGGTTAATGATTTTCCTTAAATGGACTGGAGGATGAGCAGAGGTTTGTTCTTTTGCCATAGGGTCATTTCCCCACTCTTTGCAATGAGACATTGCCATTTAAGAAATAGCAGATCACATTTATTTGGCCAGTGAGTGCATCCAACAAAGATGCTCAGGGTTTGGAAAAAGATGCCCACCCTCCTCCAGGAGATGATGACATTTCAGTCTTTCTAATTAAGTTTGTGTCCCAGACCAGCAGAATCTGGAAGATATAAATCTCATTTTTCCCCTTTGTATTAAATTGAATTTAATGTTTGTGTAAGATAAAGAGCTTATAGCCCTGGATATCTTTGTTCTAACTCCCTGTGGACACTGCTTAGGACAGCAGGGTCTTCTCCTCCATGGCCCCTGGTCCTAGGAGCCTCAGCTGCATCTGCTGATAGCCCGGCTAGCTTACAGAGCAACCACCTCCCACTGAGGAATCATGGAGAGACTTAGACTTCTCAACAGGTTTCAGACAGTGATCTGCAGCAGAGGAAAGGGAAAGCATGATTAGCACCATAGAAACTTGTCCTGCTTAGGCAAAATGGTCCTTGTGGCTGCAACACCTCTGTTGTTGTGTAGGATTTAGAGAAGTGACAGAAGAAAAGCTGAACCTGTAGAAATCAAAATCAGCATCTCCTGAGACAGTTTCTATCTGTAAGTGGCCTGAAGTATGGCAAGAATCTAGATACCCAAAGCCTGGACACAAAGCCTGCACATTGTCCCACCACAAGTGAAGGTGAATCTTCAAAAAAACCCTTAAGGATACTGCTTTTAGAAAATTCCCAACCATCCACTGAAAAACTGCACACGAAACTGCTCCTCAGTGCTGGTAAATGCCATCACCATCCAGTCCCAATTTGCTGACATTTAGATCACCACGGTCCTGCAAACTTGTGCTGGTTTTTCCTCTGTTCTGAACACAGCTGGAGCTATAGATCTGCCCTTCTTTCTTTGCTGCGTGCCTGTGAGTGTAAAGGAGCTAGAGGTGATCCTGCAGCATGTTTGCCACAGAGCTTCAAAAAAGAGTGAGAGAATCCTCTGTGGCATCACCCCAGCAGTGGAAGCTGGCCTTGGTCCCATGGAGACCTGCCCTTGGATGGTGTTTACTGTGCTGCACTGAACGTGTGGGGTTTTCAAGTGTAGAAGAGCTGGTCCTGTCTTTTGGCCATGAGGAGAAGAAATATTCAGCACCCCAAACCTGTACAGCTTCATCCTTTCCTTCACTGTATCCTGGGGACTGGCGACTGAGAAGCTGCCTGCATCCAGCTGGGACCCTTCTGTTAACTCTGCCCCACAGAAGGAACAGCCTGTCTTCCCACCCACGCCGAGAAGCTCCCTGACCACAACAGCCTTGGAACCCCATGAAGCACCTGGTGTGTGAAAGCTGAGCTCAAAACCCTGCTTGGAAATTGCTCCTCTCCTTCCCCAGTGCTGCCTGATCTCCCTGCTCCCTGTGCTTCTGCTGTGACAGTGGAAGGACGAGGTCATGGAGCCCTGGGAATCTGCCTTCCTCTTCTGCCTCCACTCTCACCAAGCTTTCCTTGCCCAGTGCAATTACAAAGGTGTCAGTGTTCATTTGGCTGGGCCTGCTGTGCAACAAACTCGTGTGGCCCTCTAGGGATTTAAAAGTCAAGACAATTTCAAAAGGAAAGTAGAAGCTTCCGCTTGCAATTTTCTCACTCCTTCCCATCTGCTCCACTGCAGTGATGGGAGGGTAGAAGGAGAAGGGACACACAATGTGGCTGAAACATGTCAAACCCAGAAGTTTCATTAACCATGCTCAGGAGTTATTACTCAGACCTTCCTGGTGCTCCAAGACTGCTTTTAGTTGGCTGAAAGCTTTTAAGCACAGAGCCACTGGATACAGGCCAAATTGTGTGACGGTGATGCTGTCCATGACCTCCCTTGTGCTCCCTGGACTTTTTACCTCCCAGGTGTTCCAGCTGACCTGTAAAATCAATATGCTGGGACTGTATATTTAACTGAGAGCTTGCCTTGGGCCAAGGCCTCAAAAATGTAGATCACAGGCAGGTATTTCTGGCGTGAGACAAATGGGAGATGACAAGGAAAGGGTGTAAAGATCAGTGCAAGAAGGGAATAAACCCATGCTGTTCAGTAGAAGTAGCATGGTGATAGAATCACAGAATGGTTTGGACGGGCAGGGACATTAAAGATCGTCTTGTTCCAACCTCCTGCCTTGGGCAGGGACATCTTCCACTAACTCAGGTTGCTCAAAGCCCCACCCAGCCTGGCTTTTAACATTTCCAGGGATGGGGTATCCGTGACTTCTCAGGGCAACTTGTGTCAGTGTCTCACTATTTCACAGCAAGGAGTTTCTTCCTAATATACAATTTAAATCTGTCCTCGATCAGTTTAAAGCCATTCCCCCTTTTCTATCACTACATGTCCTTGTCAAAAGTCCCTCTCCAGCTCTCTTGTAGCCTGTTTAGCTATAGGAAGGTGCTCTAAGGTCTCCCTGGAGCCTTGTCTTCTCCAGGCTGAAGTGCTCCTATTTGCCCCAGAGGCAATCGTAGAGTATGGATGCATAGCATGGATGATCCAAAGCACTACAGAATTTTTCATATGTTTTCCCGTCATCCTGATGTTTGGGCACTCTACTGAGAGTGGCAAACCCTAGTTCTATCTCCTCCGATTCACTTGTGTCCTGTGCAAATACACACAAGACAGGTCTTTCAGCTGGTGTCCACTACCATTTCAATTCTGGCGGCTGTCCTGCTCTGGATAAACTATTCAGTATTCATCAATATCCATCCTTCCTCCAAAACTCTCTGGTCTTGGCTAGTACAGTGCATGTTTGGCTAGCAGTAGCCTGGTACTCAAACCTCCGACTGGAAGGAAAAAAGGTATATATGTTTTCATTTGGCAAGCCTGTAGTGACAGAAGCAGTGATGGGGCAGAAGGCAAGTTTTCCCATGTCTTGTCCCTAGGGTCTGTAAGGCCTTCAGTGACCATTTGCTCTTAAAGCTGCTGCGATCCTAGCTGAGCATAAGCTGAGATTGCTGCAGCCATGGGTGCCGCTGGCAAGCAGCTGGGGTTGTAATAGATAGCATCTCTGCAAAGACAACTTCAGGCAGAACAAGGGTAGTGCCTGTTTTAATTTCGTATTAATTACTCCTGTAAAAGCAGTACCCAGATGAGATCAAGCCCTCTGAAAAACAAGGGGCGGTGCTTGCTCCGTTTGAGTGTCCAGACTTACAGTCTGCCTTGAGACAAAAGGTAACGAGGAATAGTAAGTCTGTAAGACATAAAAGTGAGAGAGGCAGCTCAGCATGGCCCCATGTGCCTTTGCTGAAGACATTCAGGGGAGTGAACCCTTTCAGAAGCCAGCCTACGAATTTGTGCGTTTGCCCAAGCTCTTCCCCAGTGGAGAAAATCTCATTTCCCACCACTAATTGATGCACAGAACCACTCAGCTCACTGAAATTATGGAGAAGAAAGGGGTTTGGGGTTTTTTTTATTGGCCATCTATTAGCATTTTTAATTTGTTACATGAGATAAGTTTCAGAAGGTGCCAGAGGCCAGCTTAAGAAATTAGCTGTTCTTAGCATTTTCTCTTCTTTCTGCCTGACTTGGGTCCTCAAAGCCTTAATTAAAACTAGAGAGTGCTTCCAACACACGACACAGCAGACAGTGCATGACAAGACAAGCTGGAGCCCCCCACAGAGCATGACGCTTCTCTGGGACTTCTGATGGGAGCAGGAAGCGTGAGAGAGCAGAGGGGAGATGGTCATCTCGATGTTCCACAGGTGTGGGAGGCACAGCGGCTGTGGAGTGGGACTGCAAGCCCAGGAGATGCTGCGGGAAGCAGAGCTGGATCCAGGGCTGGGTGAGAGGGACAGACAGGCAACATCACACCCTTGATAGGAGGCTCTTGGAGTCCCTCCTTCCCAGTCCTTGATGCCAGCTAGAAGGGGAGTAGACTCATTTACAGGAGGATTTTCCCTACTCATCACTCGTCACTGAGAGACATTTCTCCTCCACCTGATTCCCCATCATATCCCTTGCTGTTGAGCAGCAAAATCACCAGACAGTTCAGGATGCCTGGAGGAATGAAAGGATTTTGCACAGCTTTTCAAGCACGCTGTGTAGTAATGTGGGAGAGAACCTTGCTGCAGGCTGGGTCACTTAAGGCCAAGAGCCAGTTTAAAGCAAGACTCAAGACCATCTTGCAATGATGAATAAGTTACCAAAAAAAATTAAAGAAGGGCAGACTCTCAAGACTGTAGGTAATATTTAGCTTCCTCAGCTGCCTCTTACCTTCCTTTCTCCCTTTAGGTCAAGTTGGACCCTTTCTCCACTGACTCAGAACAGAATTTCTTTGCATCAGCTAACCAGTGCCACTTCCCACTGTCTGTCCGTGTTAGGCATCCAAACCCAGAGGGCCAGAAAGAGGCCACACTGCTGCCAACACATGTCACAGCCACAGCCTTGCTCTTAACCTCTGCCAGGTGGTTAAAGACAGCAGGCACACCTCTGACTGCTCACCATGGGCCCCAGCCCAGCACCACCACCTGTACCAAGGCAGGAAAATTGTAGGAGGCTGGAGAAGCCAAGGACACGTGCTCCTTCCAGCAGCAGGGAAGTGGCTCAGGAAGAAGCTCCAGGGAGCTGTAGCCCAGCCACAGAGCATAGCAACAGATTTGCTTGATGCTTGTCTCAGGATTTATCTTAGAGAACAAAAATGTGTTTTGGAAGAAGGTTGAGCATGGAAGTAAATTTTAGCTAAGCCAGAGACAGAAGAGGGACCACCTGCCTTCTGCAGCATGAAGCAGCCATGAACAGATGGGATGCTTTCCTTTGAAGAGAGAGTGGTCACCATGACCTTGCAGGAATGGAAAACTTGGATCACTTTGCTCCACATGACTCCACCTGTTGAAATCCAAGGACAGAGTGTGGCTGGAGCAGCTCAGGGTGTGGATTTACAAGCTCTGGATGGAAGTTGTCCCCAGCTGTCTGTTTGGCAATTGCTGTCTCAGCAAGCAATGTGAGCTGAGGCAGGGCCATCCAGGGCCATCACCCTGTGGTACTGCCTTTATTAACTGTAGCTGAAGCAGCATCTACAAATTGTCTGCAGTGAAAGCTTCCAGGGTTAAGCCCTCCAGTTTGTCTCCTGTCTTAGTTCCTGCCCCTTGACTGCACCTACAGTACAGGGACTCGACTAACCCATGCAGGGGATAGCCTCATCCCCTTCCCTCACCCTTTGGCTGGCAGCAGTCAGCAAGAGACCACCGCAGGTGAGACTGAAATCCAGGTGCTCCATCAACAAAGTGTCCAGAATATTTCAGAGCAACTGGTACCTCTTCCAGTACAGGAAAGAAGTTGTTCCTCCAGGTGTCACAGCTCAAAAGAGTCCCCGGGTGGAGACTCCCTTTCTGTCTTGCTTCCTGCCAGGCTTTCACTCAGCCTTTCACCTGCACCTGGATGTTGAACATCTGCACAGAGCTGCCACTCTTGCATCAGCTCTGCACAGGAGCTCCCATAAAACCTGCCATTAAAGAGAGGTCAGTAAATTTGGCTGAGTCCATGCTAGCAGCATGCGAGGGCTGGAGCAGGAGAGATCCCCTCTGGGCTGTCTCCATCCTGCAGGTACAGGAACAGGTCAGGATGGCTCGGCAGAGGCTGTGGCTGGTGCTGTCACTAGGCACAAGGCAGCCTGTGCAGTGAGCAGGAGCTTTTGCATATCCTGCAGACCCTGGGAACCATGCTGCACATAGCTGGGTACCATCTGTTCCTGCCTTCCCCACCGACTGTTCATCCCACTCACATCCATAGGGCTCTTGTTAACACAGCTCTCCACTGATCAAACCCTGCCGTCGTGCTGGGTTCAGTTTTCCTCTTCCTCCTCTGAGGAGTCTTCTGTGCGTTACTCCACTCCAGCTTTAATTAACACTGGGGAGAGAAAGTGAAAACAGCTCTTAGTTGATCATGGCAGGGGACGAGACCTAATAAACCCCAGGAGAGGAAGACTGACTGCAGAAATTAGGGTAGTAAAACCAGAAACCTCTGGAGCAAGGCTGGGCTTGGGCTCCGCAGCCGGTTAGTATTCAGCTGGAATGCCACGTTGTTACAGACAATGCATTAACATCAAAGCCACCGGGTAAGCGGTTTTAGTTAAGTGATGTATTTGGTGTTATATTTTTATTGTGTGTTTTCTACACCGTGTTTTTATTTTTATGTTTTCATGTTTGAGTTTTTTGCAAGAATTTAGTGCTGCTGGAAAGTGTTGTATCAACAGCCCCGGAGATTGAAGCTCTTTGTCTATATCCAGAGCAGGCAGCATGCTAGCAACCTGCTGGCACTTCGCTGGCTCTTTGCCTCAATCCCCCTCTCAGGGATCACCTTCAGAGATGAGAGAGCAGTACTGTTGGCACTGCCAGCAGAGAAGGACAAGGGGATGTATTTGTGGGGTCCCAACCTTAGAGAAGACACTCTGAAGTGCACTTTGAAGCCCAATTTGCCAGAAGCCCTTAGGGTCCTACGTCCCACTGTGCCAGGGGGAGTATGGCATGTCGCAATTGGATTTCAGGTTGCTGGGTGTCAAGGATGTTTTTGACCTGCAAGCCAAAAGTCTCCTCTAACAGCAGGATTCAGGAAATCTCATCTGCTGCAGAGAAGTGAAGACATCAGTCCCCTTCCTGTAGGACCAAGATCTGTGAAAGAAAAAGTTGAGATCAAACTTGGTTGGGTGAAAGGTCAGTGACAGAGTGAAGTCCCCAGCCTCCCCTGGCCCTGCTAAAGGATGCAGGGTGACATGGGTCACTGCTGCTGCTCCCCTTCCTCGCTCCTTTCCTTGCCAACACATCAGTGGGCTTTCCCCTTACCCATGAAAAGCTGAATTGACAGGAGAGGAGAGGATTAACCTTTGCCACCTGTGTAGGCTGCTGCGTACAAATATTTCTCTCCAAAGCATGAAGTAATAAATGAGTCTTCATCTTTGTCAAACACCTTGGAGTCCATTTGCCATGTCTCCCCCAAAGGCAGCACAGCGGGGCAAGGCAGTGTGTGAAATACAGGAGGACTATAAATCTCTCCAACACTGTATGGGCATTTTACAACTTGCAGTTTTCACTGAGAAGTGGCTGTAAATAATGGAGGGGGATATCTGCCACCTGTCTCCAGGGGAGGATTTATTTGGGTGTAAGTGCTATAGATCTTAATATGTGTGCTGCAGCAGTAAATAAGCAAGGTTTAAGCAGTGACTGGGGGCTGTCTTGCTCTCTTTCGCCCCATACTCCTTTTCTCTCTATTGTTTCACTTGTTTGCTTCCCTGCTGTTTTAGGCTACATCTCACTCCTGAGATGAGCACACGTCTGGAGAGTCACTCGAGGAGGAAGTGGGTTGCTGTGATTGAGTACACATTTTGCTTTCACAGTCAACCCATACAAGGGATTCAAGGGGAAGAGAAGCTGATAGTTAGGATTCAGGGCCCGCTGCTACGTACTCTTCAAATGCTCCTTTGAGTTCTTGGTTCAGGATTTTAATGATGCTGTTATTCTTGTGCAGAAGCATATGGTTTGCTCCAGTCTGTTCTGTGTTGCTGTGTGCTGGCCCCTGTTTCAAGTCACTTCACTCAGGGAAGAGTATCTGGAGGGAAGTTAACTCTTTGAAGGCATTGAAGCTGCCAGTCCACAGAGCCCAGGGCATGCATTGGGATGTGGCATGCAGAGCCAAAAGGCTTTGCAGGCAGCTGGCACTGTCAGGACATGCTAAGCTGGTTAAGAGGTCAGATGTATTCCTCAGGCACTGGGGACAACTTGCAAGGCAAGTCTAGATATGTGTGGCTTCCCCTGCAGGGATGATGGAGGGTCCAAGGAAGTCACTGCTGATGCACATAGCAAAGCAGCCCTCAACGGCACAGCTGATTTCAACCAGCAACCTAAAGCCCAGCTGGCTGTCGTCCTCAGCAGCCAGGACCCAAGCAGAAGGTGAGCACAGAGGCAGGTCTTGGACATATCTACAGACTGCAAACAGCTGCCCTTGGGCTGCGTTGGAGGAGGAGAAAGTGGCCCCTGGGTTTTGCCATTAGGAGGTGGGGTTTGCTGCTGGCAATGTTGCAAAAGTCACCTGAAGCTACCAGTCACTGTCAATCCCACCCAGAAGCATCTTCCTTCCACACCTGGCTCCACGTGTTCCTCCAGGGACTCCTGGAAGAAGAAATGCATATGTATGGATGGTGATCCATTTTCAGCTCTTGGTGAGCCAGAAAGGCACCAAAAATCATAGCAGGAAAAAAAGTAGTCACCCCACTGATGTGGGGTGAGGGCAGATCCCTGTCCCTGTCAGCTAGACACTGCACATGTGCAGTGACCCAAATCAAAACAGCTTGTAGAAACCTCTGTGATGCAATATTTAGTAATGCCCTTCCCTTGCCCTTCAATATCTTTATAAATTCTACCCTCTCTTCCTGCCCACACAACGTGTTACAGAAATCAGAGAGGAAACAAAGAGCCGAGGACAAGGAGACCTGGCATCTCGCAACAAAGAGCTCTGCGAATTCTTCAGGAGATCCCCATAGTGCGATTAGCATCTCTTTACAGCAACATCATCTCTCCTTCTTTTGTTTCCCCAGAGGAAGATAAAATTGTCACCAAGCGCCAGAGAATGAAGCTTGATGAATACTGAAAAGACATTCACCTGCAAACTAGGATGGACTGGCCCCAGATGCTTTTAATTAATGTTTTCAGAAGTTGGGACAAGAAGGAATAACTGGGTTTAGAGCTGTGAGGAGAGTGCAAGGAAACAGGGCTGCCTTAATGAGAGAGGGCAAGTGGTACTGGCTGAGGTATGAGCTCACATCCTTCTCCCAGGCACACGTCCCCTCTGCTCACACAGACTCAAAGCAAAAGCATTCTTAGGGCGGGGGGTGTGGGTGGTGAGACAAAGCCCTGCTCCAAAGTCACCCCTCTGGGCTCCCACATGGGCTGCTCTAACCATAAGTGCAGGTGAGGAGCCTTGACTTCATCATCTTTGACTTCCTTTCCCATGTCTCAATTCTCAACCAGAAAATACTTTGCAAGTTAGAGAACAGGATTGCTTTTGCTCATTTTCTTGTGCATGTCCTTAAAAAAAACCAAACAGAAACTCTTAAAAAATATTTTAGAGGAGGTTGATTTTATGAAATGCTGCTGCTGAACTGAAATTTGCAGGAAGTTTGTGGGCAGTTTGAACTCGGTTCTGTTCCTTCCCGGTGACTTCTCATATTGATGTTTCCTATAGTGACTCATTGTCCTCATTCAGCATCTCTGACTGTCTGAAGCAAAAAGGCTCAATTAGGGAAGGGTTCCTCTATGGGTCTCCTGAAATTACAGTAGTTTAAACTGCTGCCCAGCAACCCAGAGCTAAATTGCAGTGCTTCGGCACCTCTGGCAATTGCTGTTTCTCCATTCATATGCCAGAAAATGATGGGTCCAAACAAAGAGAGCTTCACTGATTGAATGAGAGTAGGAGATGTGTGGGCAAGCCATGGAAAACCTTAGTAACAGACTCCATCCCTCTCACTGCAATGAGCGGGATGACTTTTGAACCCCAGCTATACCATACTCAGAGTCCTTTTGGGGTGAATTTGGACAGGTTCCACTCTGGCCCCAGAGGGACAGGCAGTTTAATGGGGTTTGGCCATATTGCATTAGGACTAGTTTAGGAGGTCCGTCAGGAGCTCCTTCATGAGAGTGACCCTCCTGGTGCAAACAAGTAGACACAGCATCCCAAAACTGTCTCTTGATCCATCAGCTCGCCAGTCAATACTGCTCCTGTCTGGTCACCTCAATTTCGTCTTCTGTATATTACCAAGGCCTATTAATTCTTGTGTCTCCTGCTGTTGATGACCTGGGACTTTCCAGTGTCATGATGCTCCCCAGAGCAAGCTGTTTTGGGAAAGGTTTGGAAAAAGGCAAAAATAGCAAGCAAAGCAATAGAACTGCAGCTGTGTAGGGAGGAACCAAAAAAGCTGAGGCTAAGATTTGACAAACTGATAACCAAAGCATGAGAAAGGTCTGCAAGATTGTGAAGGGGAAGGAAGGGATGGAGAGAAGCCAGTGGTTTTCTGTTCCTTACAATGGAGTTAGGAGGCTTCAAACGAAAACTGTAGATGGCAGATTGCAGATAAAATAGATCCTTTGAAACAGAACATCATTTGCCTGTGGAACTCACAGAATCACAGGGTGGATAAGATTGAGAGGGACCTCTGGAGGTCATTTCATCCAAGCTTTCTGTCCAAGCAGGACCACACAGAGCAGGCTACCTGTGTCCAGATGTCTTTTGAATATCTCAGAGGGTGGGGACTCAACCTGTTGCAGTACTTGGCCATCCTCACAGTAAGAAAGTGTTCCCCAGTGTTCAGGAGGAGCCTTCTGTGTCCCAGTTTGTGCTCCTTGCCTCTGTTCCTGTCACTGGGTACCACTGGAAAAAGCCTGGCTCTGCTCTCTTTCACTCTCCCTTCAACACTGATGAGATCCTCTCTCAGTGCTCTCCAGGCTGAACTGTCCCAGCTCTCCCCACATTTCTTCATAAGAAATGCTCCAGTCCCTTCATCACCCTTGTGGTCCTTCACTGGCCTCTCTCGAGTGTGTCCACTTCCCACAGTGGGAAGCCAAGCACTGGACACNCTGGAGGTCATTTCATCCAAGCTTTCTGTCCAAGCAGGACCACACAGAGCAGGCTACCTGTGTCCAGATGTCTTTTGAATATCTCAGAGGGTGGGGACTCAACCTGTTGCAGTACTTGGCCATCCTCACAGTAAGAAAGTGTTCCCCAGTGTTCAGGAGGAGCCTTCTGTGTCCCAGTTTGTGCTCCTTGCCTCTGTTCCTGTCACTGGGTACCACTGGAAAAAGCCTGGCTCTGCTCTCTTTCACTCTCCCTTCAACACTGATGAGATCCTCTCTCAGTGCTCTCCAGGCTGAACTGTCCCAGCTCTCCCCACATTTCTTCATAAGAAATGCTCCAGTCCCTTCATCACCCTTGTGGTCCTTCACTGGCCTCTCTCGAGTGTGTCCACTTCCCACAGTGGGAAGCCAAGCACTGGACACGATGCTGCAGCTGTGGCCTCACCAGGGCTGAGCAGGGGGCAGGGATCAGTTTCCTTGACTGCTGGCAATGCCTTGCCTGGTGTAGCTCAGGATCCCGTTGTTCTTTTTTGTTGCAAGGGCACATTGCTGGATCGTGGTCAACTTGTGCCCACCAGGCCCCCCAGCCCCTTCCTGCTGAGCTGCTTTCCTGCTGGTGGTCCCTGACATATATTTGTGCATGGGGCTGTTCATTCACAAACTGCATGACATTGACACATCTTAGTGGGAACTAGCAAATAAAAACATGGGCCTGACCAGGACAGAAAATACACTGCTGGTTTGGGACAGGAACCAGGGGCCTCTCAAGGTGCTGATGAAGAGGGACTTGTTTCAGAAACTCAACTCCATCCTTTCCATCATTGAGCAAAGCCTGATGGGACACTTTTCCTGCCTAAGACGGGGGAACCCCTCTGGAATTTGGTGGTCACTCTCTCCAGGATGCCCTATCTCCATGCCCACTTTGAGCCCACACATCAGTGACATACACCTTAATTTTTCAGCTTTCCTGTCTGGAAAGGACATCCCAGGCTGCCATAGCTCTGATAGAGAGGTGAGAGCTGGCTTTTCAACTTTTGTTTTCAACTCCTTTTGCCTTAAAATACCTTGAAAAATGTTCAAATAAATTTTCCCACCAGCAGTTTATTTGCTTTTGCTCTCAAAGCCATATTTATCTGCAAAAAAAAGAAGTCAAACCTCCCAAACACTTGAAACACAAGAACGTGGGGCTGGCAGGGACTCCCAGACTTGCCAAATCCAATCCCTGCTGTTGCAGCAACACATCACAACGCCCTTTCAGAGCTGGAGTGTGCTCTCTCTTAAAAGCTATTTGGATTTCTGCCTCCATGGCTGCTACTGAGTGGCTGCCCCAAACCCAATTGCTCTAATGGTTCTAAGCCCTCGACTAATTTCCAGCCTGGTTTATTCGTGACCAGTTTATATATATTTGTTCTCATGCCAGCACTATCCTTTGGCTGAAATAGCTCTCCTACCCCCTTGTGCTTACTCCCCAGAGGTATTTATAGAAAACCATCCCCAGGCTTTATTAATACAGCACAATTATTTGGTTTGCCTGCTGTTCTGCAAGGCTCCTGACCTGTTCCTACATTTTTAACTCCTCTGGTCCTCACACCACTGCAAGTCCTCCCTCAGCTTCCTCCCACCCTATGTGAAGCATAGCATGGAATCCTAGAAGGATCGTGTTCTCACTGGGAAATAGGATTTTGGTGTGTGTCCTAAGACAAATCTCATCCTGTCCCCAGGGCCTTTACCCCTCCTGGTGTGCTCCAGGAAGGAGCAACAGTGTCTCAGTGAGCACCTCATATAAAACCTAACAGAAAAAGAGCTCCATGATTAGCAACAGCTTCTGTCAACAGAAAAGAACGAGAAGCAATGGCAGGGTAAACTGCAATTTATTTGAAAATATGCAAATCCGCTCATTAAATAATTCACATGAATTTTCACACATGAAGGTGAAAAAAAAACCCCTTGGCAGCTGTGTGTATCCCCTCTCCATCAAAGCCATACTATCAGCAGCTGCTGTTCTCTTTCATTTGCAGACTTTTCCCTTTCTGTTCTCCACATTTCAACCTCCTTTTTCTACTACATCACCTGATACTGGGATTTCCAGAGTCCTCATACCATCAGGCAACATCTTCCCCTCATTTCCCTCTCTTTTAATCTGCAGTCTGCCTAAAATTGTTTCCATCCTTGGTGCCTCTTCTCTCAGGATCACCAGGAAATGAGATTCCAATATAACTTGGGCTTTTGTACATCAGCAAGGAAAAGATAAAGACCCCATGTCCCGAGGGCTGTCTCTGAGGCACTCTGCTCTTACCAGGTGAGGTGTGTGATCCTTGTGTCTGGACAAGCTTCTGTCCTGGGGAGGCTCCCATCAGCTGCAGCTAAGGCTTACCCTGAATCCCACCCTGCAGTGTTCCCAGCATTGTCAGGACCATATCCTAGTGGAGAGGCAGGGCAGAGCCCTAGCAAGAGCTGCACACTTTCCTTGAGAAAACAAATTGTTCCTCTGGAATGAGGATACAGGTCCTGAATCCCAACTAATGGGAGGAGGCGCTCAGGGAAAATTCAAAGCAAAACAAAAGACCAGCAGGTATTAATTTTGTAAGCAAAGCATTTTAGGGAAGTGGGGGTATGAGAAGTCACTGAGGTCTCCTTTCTGGGTGACGGGTATTTGGNACACAACTGGCTTGTTCCTACCTTCAAGTCGTTAATGCTCAGCCCAGTGCTGGACAACTCAGAGGAAACACTCAATTTAAGGCATAGATTAATTTTCCCTCTTCCCTGCTTCAGTAAGGAGTTGCCCAAGTTTCATGCAGTTAGGGTGTGGGGAACTCCAGTCTGACGAGAACACTCTCTGTGCCTCTGTCTTTTGCTCCCAACAGTTTCCTACTGGTACCACATCCATGCAGTCCCCACACAGATGATAGGATTCTGGCAGAACAGGAGCCTGGCCCAGAGCTATTTTCCCATGCTGTGAACATTTTTAAGATTAAAAAGAAAAAAAAAAAAAAAAAGGAGGGAATAAAAAAAGGGAAAACAAACAAAATGTCTATTCCAGATTGGGCTAGAACTGGAATAATAATCCTTCAAGACTGGTTTGGCACAGTCAAAATATTTCACTACTGTCATTGTCAACTGCTCTGCTCTCACCTCAAACATTTCTGTTACCTTGGGGTAGCATTTCTAAGTAAGCACTGAAAGAAGTCAGAGACCCTTAGTTTTACAATTCCAGAAGGTATTGGGAACAATTACTTTTAGAGTTGGGAAATCCATCAATCCCAACCATTCCCTAAGGCAAGTTTTGGTATTGAGAAATCAGAATTTTTTTGTTTTTTGATGGAGGGAAAAATCATAAGATTTCCCAAACATCTCCAAACCAATCCCCTTGAGCCAGAGGATTTCACGGTGCTGTTTCTGTGTCTTCTGGCAGTGAAAGGCAACCACGGGTAATGAAATGGATAAGCAAAATAAGAGACAGTTCTGGGATCAGATATCACTTGGCTGGGCCACTCCAAACACCCTAAATTTATTTTTTTATGAAGCCCTGTATAGCTGGGCTATTCCTCTGCTAGCACCTGGCTCTGACAATATGTTATTTTCATACTCAGATCACCACAGCATTGATAACCTCATGGAGAGCAGAGATAGATCTCTGTTTAGTAGATCTTCCTTCATTCTCAGCAGGTATTTTCCCATCTGCCCTTTTACCTGTCAGTTCTGATGGTGGAACATGAAGTAAAGAGGCTCAGCCACTTTTCTTCTTTCTTTCTTTTCTCCTTTTCTTTTTTTTTCCTGTT
>VYXC01003056.1:1559-21958 GCA_013397175.1 Platysteira castanea
AGGGCAGGCCACGGGGCCTGGCTGCTGGCTTGAGGGTGGTTTTGGGAAGGCCACGCTGGAGTGGCCGCACAGGCACTGGGTACAGCTGGCTCCCAGCAGCCTCGGGGGTCCCTGGCACAGGGAGGAGCTACAGACGGGTGACATTTTGGAGGCCACAGCTCCTAGGAGGGAAGGATGAGGTGGGTCAGGCTTCCAGCAGCACGGAATGTGCTGGGGAGGGGATGTTCGGGGCTGGGGATAGACCCCAAAGCTGCTGCCCTGATGCAGTGCTGTCCTGGCTAAGGCGGCAGCACAGCTCCGTGCCCTCGACGGGCCCAAGCACCGGCACATCCACCACCAAAGCTCCGGCTGTTGGTTTGGAGGCTGCCCTGCCCCATCTCCTTCCCTCACGGCCACGGCGCAGCCGGAGCCCGCGGATCCACACCACCCGCTGTGGGCCGCGGTATGCTTTGGCTCCTTGCTGGTGCTTAGCCTTGATGCTCAGCAAAGCATATCTCCTGCTCGGATTTTATCTCCATCCACTCAGCTTATCGGCGCGGGGCAGCCCTCCTGCCTGCGCCACGTTCCCGGAGCGTGCCTGCAGCAGGTGTGGCCAGCACTACTGTTTGCCAAACGCCGCTGCCTGCCCGCAGTCCCTGACTCCGGGGCCCGCGCCGATAATGCGCGCGCGGCGAGGACTTTGGCGATAGCGTTCCCAATGACATTACCTTGTCCCCCGCATTCTTCCGATGCCACACACGCCTTCGCTTGGGGCGCGGGCGGCCCGGCCGTGGCAGCGGGTGCAGATGCTGTGCAGGCAGCACGGGGAAGCGCTGGTGGTCTCCTCCCGGGGGGACTCATTGACATATCAGTCACATAGTTCTGCATAATTGGGACTTGGATGCAGCCTCTCTTTATGTTTCCTCTTGGCAGTTGCCAACAACATGAAGCACTCCTGGGTCAAAATGACAGCCTTTTGTTTACTATTCCTGCTTATGTGCCTCATTTTCTTCAAGGATAAGAGCTCTTTATAGGAATCTTTATTGTGATGAGGTTAGCAGAAAGAAAGATTTCTCTCCAGCTTTCTCTCTCTCTTTCACAGCTGATTAGCAGGGTCGGCCCACGAGGACAGTGATGTGGAGCACAGACCCAGCACTCGCCTCAGGGTCCCCTCAGCCACGAGCCATCCTCTCCAGCACAGCCCCAACCTGCTGGCCTCCCAGCACCCAGCCCGTGGCACCGCTCCCCTCCTACTCACGGCAGGCTGCAGGGAGGGGATCCACCACCCCAGTAAAGGTACTGCAAAACCCAACTGACCCCAGAAGCTTGGACAGGAGCTTACCCGGGGCACACACCTCCTCTCCATGCTCTTACCAGCCCAGCCATGGTGGACCATTCTTCATCTGACCTCTGCAGCGGTGACCAACCCCATCAGAAGCATCCACACTTGGCAAACTGAGATGTGAGAGACTTGTGATGGACCGGACAATGGAGACCCACCAGTCTGCTGCACTCAGAACTCCGGTTTTCAGGTATAAACTCCAAAAGGACAGTGACTGGGTAAGGGATGAGGAGAGATCTGGGAGCAGTTGGTGACAGGATGGGGAGAAGCTCATGGAATAGACATGGGCGGGGTGGACATCAACGGAGAACCTTCCCCAGCTCTGGAAAAGGCCCCACAGGACGATCCCAGCAGATCTTTCACCCACTGCTGGACTGACTGTGCTGCTGCAGGGAGGTGACCCAGCTGACCCCACAGCCCTGTCCCGGCCAGTGCCCATGGGGTGACACACTCCTGGGAACAGCCACTCCTGTCAAGACGAAAGCAGCTTACCCTTGAAAGTTACTTTGCGAAGGTCAAGAGTGGGCCTGTGACAGAGCAGCCTGACAAACGCATCTCCCTTAGTCCTTGGGCCCGATAATGTATGTCCCATGCAATGTTGACACTAGTGATCCACCAAAGATCAGGTTAACAAGTTTGACGTTAGTGACAGTGTGATTTGTTCCGCGCTGGCTCGGAATTCATAGAGCCGCTGGCCTTCGGTGATAAACTATTGCGCCGTGCACACGAGGCTGTGGCAGTTGTCACCCGCCGGAGCACCGAGATGAAAAGGAAGCAGAGCTCTAATCAAAATACAGTGGTCAGTAGAGGTTGAGCTGAAAATTAAAAGGTGCTAGTACTTTTCCCACTCCAGCCTCACTTTCCAGGCAGCACCTCATGCCAGTGTGGGGTGAGGGAAGCGGCTGCCTTGTTACCTCTGTGCAGCTCCAGCTTCATTTGAAGGTGAGGACAAACCCATCACCCAATGTGCACAGTGTCCTCTGCCACCTCCCTGGGAGCCCCACCACTGCTGGCCCTCAGGGCCCCCTCACAGGGAATAAATCCCGGGTGGCGCGGTGTCAGAGGGGCTGGAGCTGCTCTGCGGACACCGATGTAAACAAGGAAACCTCACACAAGGAGAGGGCACGAGAGCACTCGGCCGAGGAGCGGGGCAGCGCGGGATGGAGGCGAGGCCCTGTGGGAGGCAGCAGCAGAGCAGGGCCACTGCTCACTTGGAGCTGCCCTTCGTGGCAGCAGCTCCCGCGTGGGCCCTCTGTGCACTCCCATAGGCAGGAGGGTAAATATGGAAAGTGCTGCTTAGGCTTTTAACACACACCCACCTCAGCAAGACGAGGGATGGCTGAATGCCTCCTGCAGTTCCTCACTCCAGAGCGCGCTCCTCAAGCATCTCTGCTGCATTTGCTTGTTTGGATCGCTCCTCCTGCTGCAGGGCACGCCCTCCTCCTGCTGCACCCCATGGTGACAGGGACCCACCCGAACTGCCGCATCTTCTGGTCACCCCTAGAGAGAGCACCCCTTGGTGACAGCAGTGCTGTGGCTGTGCTGTGCACGCAGGGGTGCCACAACCGAAAGGAGAAAACCCTTCCTCCTGCCTGCTCCCCTGGGACCCCCGCAGGAGATGAGGACCACCACGCACCCACTGCTCAGCAGGGCCCAGAGTCCACGCAAACCTTCACTCCTCCATTGTCTCCATTCCTGTCACCCCTCGAGGTGCAGGGTTCCCCACCCAGCCCTGCTCTCCGCTGAGGCCACTGCCAGTCCAGGCTGCGGCTGCTCTGGGCAGGGCTTGTGCCCTTACCCCAGTTCCCAGCCGCAGCAGCAGCACCAAGGCCTTCCCCACACCCACAGAGCATTCCAGAAACACAGCAGCAGGCAGGCCGGGGCTGCAGGTACCACCCAGAGCAGCGCTGGGCTCCCCCACCCTGATGGTGCCCCCCACCCTGAGAGAGAACCGCCACCAAAAGGGGAAGGCGCAAGCAGCCAGGAGACACCAGCGGTGCAGAACATTTCACATTTATTAGTTCATACAGCTAAACACTCACTAAACATGCATTCAACACTTATTGGTCACATTTCCACAGGTAGTCAAGTCCCAGAGCAGAGCAGCGGCGCGGGGGCAGGTGGGGCTGGCACGGCCCCGCCGGCAGAAACATTCATTTGGTCGCAGCGCAGCGAGGGGGCAGCTCCGGGTGCCCGCTCCCCCCCAGGTGCAGCGGGGCCAGACACCCTCCTGCCCCAGCCCCGGCTCTGAGTGTGCCAATGTTCACCGTGTGCCGTGCCGAGGGAACATCCTGCTTCCCTGATTTACACAAGGGATTGTGCGAAAAATGAACGGGAGAAACCATCACTTGGAACGTCACCAAGAAGGACCCAACAGCTGGGACTGACCCTCTTGGGAACATCCCTCAAACCAGCCAGGGGATGACACGAGCAGCAAACCTGACCCGCTGCCTCCCCAGGCTGCCCAGGATGGACACACGAGGAGCTGCGAGGTCCTGGGGGGTCCCAGGTTACAAATGCAGCCTCTGCACCAGGACTGCGCTGGAACCAGGCCTGTGGCTCGATGGGCACCGGCAAAACCCAAACTGCCCTGGGCCACATCCACCCCGAGGAGGGACACCAGAGCTCGGCCTCACCCGCGGGACACAGGGCAGTGACAGGAGCCAAGCCCCAGCCCACGGGAAGGGAAACACAACCCCAGCAATCACAGCCCCTCTTCCTCGCTGGCAACAGACACTGGCAGTACTTAGTTTTTCACACAATCCCTTTGAGATGATAAACAGGATGTCACACGAGGTAGTTTAGTTATGGAAATTGAGTCAATAATGTTATCAACTATTACAAGACATTTTATAAATTGAAAGAAAACAATGAATCACAAAAGGCTTTGTTAAGGTTGATCGTCATCTGGTCTCAATTTCTGTTTCTTTTTGCCCTTGGGGGCATTTCTTCCACTGAACTACGTTGCTTCTTTCACAGACTTGTCAGAGGGCAGCTCACAGGAGCTATTTTAAATTTTTTTCCAGGGGAAAGACACTGCCTGGATTGGCCTCCCCAGCTTTTTGCAGGGCTGGTTTAAACACAGATTTGCAGATCCTGGCTGAGGGTGCTGGGAGGGGGTTTCAGCCCTGCCAACTTTTGCTGACTCTCACTCAGTGCTGGCCCTGTTCTACGGCTGGACGGGGCCACTCGGACACTCATAGCAGCTGTAACCCAACCAGAGTCACACACAGCACCCTTCTCAAACTGTCTGACTGTGCCTACATAGAGAGACTTGTACTGATGGAAATTAAGAATTCATAAGCAACAAACAGAGTACAGAGCCCTGGGACTGGCTGCCAGGGACACAATGAGAAATTCCTGTTTCCCCTCTTGCATGAACACTCGAACATATTTAACACCAAAGGCAGAGGGATGAAGTAATGCAGAAACAGAGCCCCACAGACAGAGCTGGTCCCCGGGCACAGCCTCATCCAGCCCCGGGCACCTTCGGGGTGCTCTGCCCACAGGCCCACGTCTGAGCCTGCAGCAGGCAAACTTCCCACAGCCAAACCCAAAGCTTTTCCCCCAAAACCCCACACGGGGCTTTGGTCAGCTCTCAGCGGGTCCTCCAGACAAGTCATGAAAGAAGCAACTGCTGCAACATCAAAACCAGGGTTTCTCTGGGTCACATTTTAAATACTTATCCCTGAGCTTCTGTGCATTGAAACAACACACCATGAACCCAGAGAAACACCACAGCTTGATACTGATAGCTATGTACTCCCCTCCATTTACACATCATCTACAACTTAAAAATTAGTTTCATACTTTAACTAGTTCCCCAAGTTTCCCCCTTTCTCCTGCCTTTCGTGTGGCAGGGATGATTGCCGCTTATTATCCTGAGAAATAACAACATTTTCACAGACATCGAGCTTCATAGCTTCAAATCAAAACCAAGAAGGAAGAAAGAATGAACAGGAAATAGCACATTCACAGGAGAATCTTTTTTTTTTTCTTTTTTCCTTTTAAAAAATGCAGTAAAGATAAAAGAAATTCAAGTTTTTTTTTTTAAGTTGGTTTGAAGGACAAGTCTTAAACTCCTTTACCTGGGGTGGCTGTAGGTCTGTGCAGAAGCCTAAGGAGCAAGGACAGATGCTGCTGGCACAGAGAGGGATGGCAGCAGAGGCAATCGAGCCTTTGCATGGTTGGGGACAGGGCCACCAAGGACCCAGCAGCAAGTGAGAGCAGCCCAGGAGCCCTGCTGGCACCCCTGACTCTCATGGGCTCCCTCAAAGCAACACCCCAGCACTGGCAAAACGGGTGGTACTGGGTACAGCTCCCCCGTGCAGGTGCCCTGCAGCTGGCAGTGCCACTGACCACTGGTCACTCTGAAAACACCATGTTCCCCCTTCGGCCCGGGTGTGATGGGAGATGGCAAAAGGTTTAAGAATTAAATCTCTGGATTTAAGGATTACAGAAGGATCCAGAGCTGCTCCCTGATGGCCCAAAGCACGCAGTGCCTCTGCAGCAGTGAGAACACGGAGGGTGCTGGCACAGCTCAGAGCTGAGCAGCATCAGTGCCCGAGGTCTGGCTGCAGCAGCTCTGCCCGGAGCCCAGCAGGGTCGGGGTCCCAGCACCCTGAGTACCCCGGCTGTCCCTCATCCCCTCCCACAGGGCGGGACACACCGGGGACAGGGACTGGCTACCGACCCACGCTGAGGGGTCACGGCTCAGCCCACTGGGCAGGAGCTGGAGTTAGGGTGGGAGAAAGCTCACTCACTCCCCAGAAGGTCCTGCTGAGGCTCTGGGTGGTCATGCTGGGGCCGAGCCCTGAGAGCAGAGACCCCTCCCAGCTGCACCGCAGGGCCAGGGCTCCCGGGCAGCCTCCCCCGAGCACGTGAGCCTGAGCGCTTCAAATTTATGTCCCAAATCTCCGCTCGGATTAAAGGTAACTCTTCAGCTTTCTATCTGCACAGACGCTTTGAAGGAGAAGAAGGGGTCAGCCAGCCAATTTATCCTTCAAATCAGGGATAAAAATTGACTTGTCATGGCAGAAAATTCTACCAAAGACTATTATTGTTGATTGATTTCTCTGTGACAGAAGGTCAGATAAGCAAGAGCAGATAGATACCAAAGATAATAACTTCCCCCTACTAGCATTAAGCACAAATAAAATATGAGTCCCTGTAAACTGAATGTTACGTGAAGAATGGAACAAAAATTCCAACCTTTCCAGGGTGTCCTTCAAACCAAATTCACAAATACATCTACCTAACGTCTCTACGTCTCTAGCTACACTCCTACCTTCTCATAATACCTGAGTTTGCAATGCAACACATTCACATTACCCTGTTTAAAAAATACAAGTCATTAGAGGACTTGGTGCAGAAGATATCAGGAATGACTGCCCGGTGATTCCGTCTGGTCTGTTTGCTGCTTCCTTACCTGTCAGTTCAGAAAGGATTTTCTACTCCCATAGCAAACGGGTATTTGGGAACGGATACTGCTGCCAATCAACCTTTGTAAAACTTGCTTTCTATAACAAAAAGTGGAACATTCATGTCCGTTTGTCATCATAACTGAATTTAGGTTTTTGGTTGTTGTTGGTACAGCACTAGTTTTGGGAGGCTATTTTGGAAAACCACAGATTACTCAATAGATTATTTTTGTTGGATAGCTGGCAACAAGATGACTGCTTTTATGTACACTAATTAAAACACTTATTCATCAACAGATTATAATAATTCAGTAACTGTAGAAAAAAATTACTCCTATGCAATTTTAACAATTCATTGAGTGTATAAAACAGCAAGCCAGAAATAACCCGTAATAAAAAGATCATATCAAGCTATTTGGAAATTAAACTTAAAAGCTGAGAAATACATTCTAACTTACAAACAGATACACTCAAATCTTCCCCTGAACACGTGAGGTATAGGCTGTACGCAGAAGGCTTTCCTGAGAATACACATGTGTCTCACTGCACTGTCAGAAAGTAAATGAGATTTATGGAACCACCTTTGGGTGTGAAGCTCCACCGAGCTGAGCCGCTGCTGGGCCCAGCAGCTGTTACCCGTAACATCCTGTTTAAATAATGAAAAATGAACAGCTATGGACTCTTAGGAAAGGGAAACCGTGGAGCTGGGAGATGCCCAAGTGGGATGCCCGCGGCGAGGCAGCAGCAGGGCCCTGGCACGGTGTGACCGCAGCCATCGGCACCAGCACGGCCTGACCGGGACGTGCCAAACCAGCAGGACACAGCCCAAACCAGCAGGACACAGCCCAAACCAGCAGGACACAGCCCTCCTCGGGCTGCAACCCAGGGAGCACCCGCTGGGTTGGGGGGAGGAGGGAAAGACGACTTTGGGGAATGGGATTTTCCTCCTGCTTACCATCACACTCGTGTGCAGCAGCCACAGCCCTGCGGAGCTGTGCTCGCCCTGTGCCACGCAGCTGGCACCAGGGAAAGACAAGAAGGTAGTGACTCATCCCTCCTACTCCGAAGGAACAAAAGTTGTTTCCACAAATATTTTTAAATCAGCATTCAAACACTTATCAAGGAGCCACCTTGCTAAGTGAATGCCAGATTTACATCTAAGGAGGCAGGGAAGGAAACCCAGCCAAGGCTGTCTAGGAGAGTGACTGAGTCTGAATATTAATTCCTAATGAAGGAGATGAGAACAAGAGCATCTCATCCAACCTCCCCACCATGAGCAGGAAATCATGAGAATGCCCAAGTTTAGCTACACACCAGCACTTAGCAATCACTCAATCAGCTAATCAGTTGTCATTAAACCAGTTCTCCATCTGGAGTTGTGGGGAGCTCGTGAGATGGAAAACCCAAGCCTTGCAACACCTAGAACACAGCAGGTCAGCAAGCATGGCAGCAATGTCGTTCTTCCCGGGATTCCACAAGGAACAGGACAGTCCTGGCAGGATATAACTACAGAACACCCATTCCCTGAGTCCAGCAGAGAAAGCCATGCCAGAGGACACTGAGTCCCTCACTCCACTACACAGGCCCCATTTAGCACAGGGTACATTAACTGCTCCCAAAACAGGGATTGCTGCAATGCAGAAGCTCAGGAGTCAGGTACCATGTTGGAGGAACACACTAACAGGGGCAATCCTGCCTCTTCTCTAAGTGGGTTTTTCCTGCTTTTGTAAACCTAAAATGGATTTTAAGGAAGTGATGATAAAGTCCTTGCAGTTCTCTAGCAACAGGAGCACCTTTGTGTAATGCCAGGAGCCTGCTATGAACTGCAGGAACACAATTTCAGAGGAACTGGCAGGGGTTGTGGCAATTGTAAGAGGGCAGCTGGCCAGGAGGGGCTGGGGCAGACCCCCCCTGCAGCTCCCCAGAGGGGACAGGGCCAGTGAGCCCCTCAGAGCACTGCCATCCCACTGGGAAACCTGCACCTGGAAACTGCCAGGGGAAAAGAAACCGACTGCCTAGACAGACTTCTCCTTCTCCACTCCCTGCCTTTCTAAAATTAAAGAAAAAGCTTGGCACTTCTCTAGCACCCACTTCTCCAAAGTCGTCCCTTTGGGATCCTAACAGCTCTGTCGACATTTGCTATCTATGACAAATGCTTCTGGATGCAAATCATGGAAAGAGCAGTGTGTGAACAGCATCTTCTCCTTGAGGTAGTCTTAGTCATCTCGGTCCCCAGCCCCAAATATAAAAGAACTAACCCTAACAAACACTGTAACATTAAACATCTTCACATTCTGTAAACCGCTGGAGAATGCATCTGCTGCATTCTTACAGAACCATGTGCATCGTGTTGAAGATCATACATTCAACTCTGTCGTGAAATAAATATATAGGAAAAAGAGTAAAAAAACAAAAACAAACAAAAAAGATTCTTGCTACGAGGGCAGGGAGGCCCAGTGCCCTGTCTCCTGCCTGGATGGCGTGTGCCCCTCTGGCGGGGCGAGCCGGCTCCCGGCCCGAGGCTCAGCGTAAGGCACCGGCCGGGGCCAGCTGCGCTCACTCCTTGCTCACGCTTGTCTTGCAGGAATGTAGAACGGCCTTAAAAAGGAGAGGCAGCTGCTCCAGGGGGACATTCACCATTTTTCCTGGTAAGAAAGAAATCAGAATTAGCAGCCACTCCTGAATCAGATTTCAGAGACACCTAAGCCAGCAGCACTGGAGATGGTTTTACCTTGAACCTCTCACAGAAACAGTTAATCATCCTACAGCTACATCAGATATTTGATATTCATTTGGACACAGTACGATTTATTATTTACTGAACAGAAAGCAAAATAAACGGGCAAAGTCAGATCAAAATGATTTCTCCACAATGGAGCAGGTATTTACAGAAACTGAGGAAGACTAAATCCCATCTCACCTCAAAGTCCCTTGTTGATCTCTGTGAGCAAATTACAAGAGCTACTCTGAGATTATTATGTAGTTCATTACGATGGAGTAGGATGAAGCATACGGAGCCTTGACACAGGGAGGCAAGCAGCTCCCTTTGCCCTAACATTCAGGAACAAACAGTTTTAGTAACACCAGACCTTGGAGATCTAATTAGCGACACAACTGCAGCTGAGAATTCACCTGCGGATTTCCGAGGTCCAGACAAGTGGGAACCTGGGGGTTACACTGGTCTGCCTGAACTCTGCTGACCACTTTCTGCTTAGTTCAAGGATCTCTCTAATTCTCATGACATACCTACTTAAACCAGGATTACACCCTCTTGAGACAAAATGCCCCCCAGCTGGGAGTGAAATAAGAAAAGGGGAGACTGAACAACGTCCTTAAAGGGTGTCAGGTTAGAGCAAGGCCTCTTCCTGGAGCAGGACTAACCCCGTGCCCACCAGCATCACCAGGACACCTTGCCAAGAGCCCCTCTGACTGGATGAGCTCAGGGCAACGGGATGGGCTTAAAGATGGGCAGAAGCTCTGACAGGAAAAGGTCTCACACAAACATCCTTGACCAAAGTCCACAAGAATTTCAATGCAGTAATTATCTTTTAAAAGCAAATTTCATTCCTTGCTCCCAGCAGAAGAAGAGCTCAGCAGTTACCTGCAATATACCGTATCTCTGGCAAACACATCATTAAATCCGGGAAGCGGTTTGGCTGGTGGGGGTACTTGTACTCCGTGAAGTCCTGGCAGACGTACCAGTACCGCTTATTCAGCTGCTCCAGCTGGGAGGCGTTGGTCAGACCCCTGATATCTGGAAAAGAATACAAGTAGAGTAATGAAAACATGGCAGAAACATCTCGGGAGAGCAGCAGCCTCGCACTTACTGCCACTTCTTCAGGACAGATTGATTTCTGTCACTCTGATCTGGGTCCCTGCTTTGGAGACTGGCTTCCTGCACCCAGTTAGACTGATGGTAAAATTCCCATCTCCCCTCCTGCTGTGCTTGAATCATGGATGTGTCTTTATCTTCATCCAGGATTTCCCTCCACAAAAAGCTGGGAAGAGAACAGCCCAGCTAATGTCCTACACTGCTCATCTGCAGCTCAATGAATGCTCTTGGAAACAACAGCCCCAGCAACCCGAAATCCCTGCCTGGCACAACACAGCCACATGTCAGGGTTTGGTCCTCACAGCAGAGCAGTGTAACACCTCCTCAGACAGGAACACATCGGTTTCAGCTCTATCATCTCAGCTGAGGACAGCGCTCAGCTCTATAATTCAAGATATCGTCACATTTCTCCCCATCTGCTTATGAATTATGTCACAGGAGCTTTATAAACTTGTCAAGTCCTTCTTTTTAAATTTAGCTTTGCCAATGTCAGGCAGCACACACAGAGGAGAAATGGAGAGGCAGGAAGCCCCACTGGCAGCGTGCAGTGTGACCAGCGGCACCAGCACTGCCGGGTCCTGGGGAGGATCCAGCCCAGGAGCGAGGAAGCTGCGGAGCCTCGGAGCAGGCTCGGTGCTTGGAGACCATCTGACGGAAGAGGCATTGATCTACTGCCCAAAAGCTGACTTTTAAAAATAAGTCTCAGGTATTTCACATAAAAAATTGCAAACTTCAACTAAAAATAAAAGAAGACAGGAAGTTAATGAAAATACATTTTGGAAAACAATGGAGACGGCTCGAGAAGTGCATTATCCAGTGTCAGGAAACTGCCCAGGGAAGCAAACCGGAACCTCAGCCCAGCACAGATTGAAGCGTCAGCATTATCTCCCTCTGGAAATGAATGGGGGAGGAGGGAGCCCGCAGCACATTTTTACAGACTGCAACTATCTTTCACAGTACAAAAGACTTCGGGGACATTTATTTCCAAAATTACAGCTGAACACTATTCACTGAGCATTTGTCTCTGCATGGATTTTGAAATGCCCAGGGTCTTGAAGCAGCCTGAACTGCCAGCTTTAATAGGCTGCTTAATCAACAGGAGGATACAGCCCTTTCCGAGGCTGCATTCATGGCCTGCATGTAAATACTTCATTCATGATTACCTTTCACTGTCAAGAGTCAGATTTAGGTATAGAACCCAAAAAGTAGGAGCCCAGCTAACTGACCTAAGGATATATCCTGAAGGTAAATGTGTTAACAATCAGAAAAGTTCTAAGAAAGGGAGGACCACTCTTACAAATTCCCCCTTTGAAGCATAAAAATGAACAAGTGGGGCTGGTACCTCCTGTTGGCCGACTCACCCTGGTTTAGGAAGTTGATGGCTTTCATGCAGGCGTACTCCTCGTTGCTGACCTTCAGCTGGTTGAACTTGCGGAAGAGGTAGATCAGCCGCTCCATCACCTCCATCCCCTCTTCACTGAATCTGGAGGGCACAGACCACACATCAGCACACACAGCACACGGACCGGACAGTGAAGGCATGAAGCTTATTAAAGTAACTTCAGAGATTTTAACATCTTGCAAGAGAATTTTCAAAAATGTCATCAAAACTGCCTGAAGTCTGCTGGTACCAAAAATAAGGAGGAAAACGTCTCAGTTGCAAATGCAGAACCATAGAACCACAGAATGGTTTGGGTGGAAATGACCTCAAAGCTCATCCAGTCCCATCCCCCTGCCATGGGCAGGGACACCTTCCACCAGACCATGTTACTCAGAGCCCCACCCAGCTTGGCCCAGGGATGAGGAGTCCACGATCTACAGATATTTGTAGGAAAAGACCTCTCTTGGTGATTCAGTTCACCACCAGCCTGTTCTGACAGCAGAGAAGGTTCCACAGAGCCAGGAATCTGCAGTGAAGCCGGTGACAGAGAGGGGGGGACAGGGCACACTGATGCACGGGGAACACAAACGTCCCCAAAACCTCCTGGGAAATTTCCTGATGGAGATTTCGTGGGTGCAGAATGAGATCCTCCTGCTAAAGAGCGTGCCACACTCCATCAGGAGTAATACCCCATGTGTGCATTGCAAAAACGCCATGGGGAAGGACCAGGCTGGAGCGGAGCGGGAGGGTGTGGAGGGCTGTGGGTGTCTGCAGGCACCTCCAGATCATCCCACGCCTGCCCAGGGCCAGAACAGCCTCTTGGGAACACATCTCACAGCAATACCCCCGGCTTCAAAGAAACCACAGATTGCAGAAGCGCTCAGAAGTGGGACAGAAGTGTTTCGGGAAGCTTCAGCGTGCTCTGGCATTGTGCAGCACAAAGAATAAGAGCACAGCCAGCAAGCCATCTCTGAATAGAACAGAAATAGAACCTTTTTCACTGAATAATACCTTATTTTGGCATGTGTGTTTGTTTACTTCAAAGTTATTTGTAAAATGCATGGTGGAGTTTGACCTCTGTGAAGTGAAAACAAGCTGTCTGAACTGCAGGTCAGTTCTTCAAGAAAGTAATATTCTAAGTGATGAAAGCCTTGTCGGCTAATCTAAAGTTGTACAAGTTTTCCTGCTCTCCAGTTGACATTAAAAATCTTGCAGGTGCAAGATTGCAAAGCTCAAGAAGTTAATGAGCACAAAGACCACTCAGTCATCTGTTGGGTTTAATTGTTTTTAGAGCATGCACATTTTTACCAGCCACTCATCACTTCATAAATCCAGGAGAGCTCTTCTCTCATTCCTGCAGTTGAACTGTCTTACTTTTCTGCACATACTTTCCTCCCCCTTTCAAACAAAGCTGTTCTGTTTTTCACAGCCCTATTTCTTCTCGAGGACTGACTCCTCCACACACTTTTCCTCGCAGTTTACACCAGGCAAGTTTCTGGCTGGGAGTTATCGGGATCAGCTGGGGAGAAGGGGGAAGGGAAGCGCTATCAGGAGTGCTGGGGGAGGTCAGGAGTCTATTCATTTCATATTCATCTTCAGAAAAACAGCACAATAAAAGAAAACATTTGATCTAGCAGGCAAACAGAACATTTAGCCAGTTGTTAGAAGCAATTAAAACACAGGGGCTGGGGAGCTCAACCTATGCCTTTGTTTGTCACCTATGCTTTAGCATTGCTTTTGTCATTTTGCTAAGTTAAGAGCAGAAATTAACCCTGAAGTGCCAGACCATCCCTGCTCAGTGAGATTTCTCCAACCGGGTGTGAGCTCTAATGAAGTTCCCTTTGCAGTCATTCCTGATCAATGCCAGAGGAGCCGGGGGCTCTCCAAGAACGCCCACAAATGGGACCCCCCTCCAAAAGGGCCCCGTTCACATCCAAAGGGACCCAGCTTTTCCACAAGTGCTTTGGACAGCGAGACTGATACCCATGAGCCATCCCACTGCTGCTGGAGACAGTCAAGCCGTGGCTGAAGGACCATGAAGACAAGTGGGAGGGAGCCACACAGCTCCAGACCCCGCATCTGTGCAGCTTCCCGCTAAATGGCTTTTTGGGTGTGCATTCTCCCAGGTTACTAATGACAATTAATGACACTTGAAAAGCTAAATCACAAGAAGAGACTGCAGAAGCATTCCTCTCCCAAGAACACCTATTTTCATCCATGTGCACAGATCTTCTCTGAAGGACCTTCAAGGCGACCAGCTCTGAATTGCCGGTTGCTGCAGGGCGAGGATTCCTCCTTTGTCTTGTTGCCTTACCTCTCGCTCGTATTTATCACAAACTCAAAATGAAACAAACCCTTCTCTTGTGAGGCTCTGACCAGGACAGCAGGAACAAAAGGACAGCTGAATGCAGGAACAAGTGTCATTGTGGCTTTCTATGACCCTCAGTGCTCCTGGCAGGAGCGGCACCAGATGCACGATGAATGGCTGTGCAGAGCAGCGCCGCAGAGGAACCTGTCCCAGGAAATGAGACACCTGGGGCCAGCTCTCCGCTCCCCGCCGGGGGCTCAGCCAGCCAGTGCCTCTGCTTGTCACAACAGATGCACAAAGGAGCCCCCAAGAACCATGAGATGCTGCAATGGCCGAGGACCACGCAGTGTTTTAAATCTGTGCTCATCAGACATCGGAACCCCCGGTGACTCCGGCAGCATCGTGAGCCCAGCAAGGGCAGAGAGCAAGGGGCAGGTGTTTCAAGGGAGAATAGGCAGCAGCTTCCCTAAATCCTACCTATTCTGCCATAGTACGGTGAGATTGTGACTCTATTACCAAAAGAAAAATCTGTCTGGCACCCAGACTACAAAATAAAATATCCAAACAAAACAACAACACCCTGACCAAAATGATAAATGAAAGGCAGGTTCCTCAGAGCATCAGATAGTCTGTACCATGGAAAAAACATGAGCTAAGTTGCAACATCTTTAAATTTATGTAATCAAAACAGAACAAAAATAGCAATTAATAATGAACACTTTGATAATACAGACAACCAGCTTTGTGAACAACCTCTCCACTAGTCCAAAGGGTCTTTAAATAAGATTTTCTTTCCTGTGTGTCAGGGTTACCCAAAGTGTTGGTTAGTTTTACCCTCCTCACAAAAAGGTGGCTTGTTAGGGCTGTGTTGGAGGACAGCAGCATTGCTACATGAAATTCCAACAGCCCCACACATCACCGTGCCCTTCCCCTGCAGAAGGAAGTTGTGATCCAGCACTGACTAACCATGATACGCTTTTTAAGCCTGGAACAACTGTTCCCTAAAAAATAGAAAAGGAAAACAGCCACAGGTAAAGTGACCTGTCCCAGGAGGTGGTCAGAGGACACTTGACTGTTGGGCTCCCCATGGCTCCTCATCTCCAGATGTCGCTGCCTCACCCTGGGCTCAGCCCATCTCACCTGTGCAGCTCGTCATCAGAGGGAGAGTACTTGGAGGTGACATCCGCAAGGTCACCAAAGATCTGCTTGCTGTAAACAGTCAGCGAGGAGAGCAGGATCAGCTCCTGCCACGTAGAGCTGAGCAGGCAGGTATAGTCCTTGATGGAGAGTTCGCAGAAGAACGGCAGCTTCTTGATCCAAGCAATCTGCCTGAAAAGCAATTCATCCGCCAGGCGACACAGCAACGCAAACAGCTCTGCCTGAGTCACTTTATACCTGCAGGCACAGTTAATACAAAGGCAGAAAAAACATGACAAACATGGAATGACATCATCTGATGAGGCACTTGAAAACAAGGCAAATGCCAAAGGAATTTGCCAGTGCCCATGGTCAGCACCCACCCTGCCCGGGCAGGGGCTATGGGGAGTTCCCGCAGTCCCTGGGGTCACCCACCTGCCCAGCACCCAGCCTGGCCAGACCACATAGCCTGGAACCCCACACCAGGCCTGTGCACCCCAGCTCCAGCCCCAGGCAAGATGGGCCAGGGCTGCATGTGGCCCCAGGGGACGCGCCTGCCACGTCACACGCACCCGTCCTCGATGAGCATGGGCGTGCCGAGCGGCTCCAGGTCCTCGGCGCACACCAGCTGGGCGATCAGGCCGTGCGACTGCGGGTCCAGGCTGCGCGGCTGCGGCGGCACCAGCGCCGAGTGCGCCGAGTAGCTAAAAAGGTGCGGCAGGTACTGGTAGTGCGTGGACACCGGCGTGCCCAGGTACTGATCCCTGAGTGCAGCGAACCCGTTCAGCTCCACGGACCTACTGGAAAAGGAAGAGGTCTTTAATGCACCCCCAAAACTCCACCTGATTCATTGCAACGTCGCGTGCAGCTCCATCAGAAACGTGAACAAAAGCAGGGAAAGCAAACGGAATGGAAATGCCTTCGTGTTTAGACCCTGCCCTGGAAAGAGTTGAGTGTGCACTGGCCACACGTCCAGCCTGGCTGGGCACTGGTTCCACGCGGTGGAGATCTGGGAGCTGCTGCTGAGTTGCCATTCAGGGAGCAAAGCAGAAGCCCACCTGTGCCCAGCCTTTCCACCCCAAGCCAGGATTTAGGACTGCACATTAAGTACTTACACAGCCAGTGAACACAAACAAGGCCAAGCTTAAGCTGCAACTGAAAGCAGATGGGATCAGGTCTGAGATTCTTGCTGTGTTTGCAATCAAAGGCTGCACCAGGAACTGCATCAGGAGGTTTGCACTCACAGTAGCCAACTAATATAACACCACCAATTGCTAACATAAATGGTTTTATTTTCAAAATCTGAGCACAGTGCAGAGAAAGAGCTTTTGCAGAATGAGCAGTGAAAGGTGATCAAGTTCTCAAGATCTGCAGCAAACAGAATCAATATAAATTGAGGTATACTTTAAATATAATTTTAGCTCAAGATTGTCCTCCTTTGCTCACAAACATCTCACTTCCCAGTTCAATTTTCTTTCAATCCAGTGCCTGTTTGTCTTGGAACACAATCAGAGAGGTAAGAACCTGCTACATCACCAGTTTACACAAAGATGCACTCACATGTTTTCCCTACACTGACCCCAAGTATCACTCAGGGAAAGAAATCCAAGATTCCTGTAACACCAAATTCTTCCAGGGATCATTCCCACCTTGAAGATGGAGTAGAAACAGGTGAAGGCTGGTTGCTCTCAGAAACTCCATTTCCAGGGGAACTGTGGTCACTGTCTCCGTTGTTACTCCATGACATGTTTGCCTCTCCCTCAAATTCTTGCCCAGACATAATTCTCTCAATCTCTTCTTCTGATATCTGTCAAATACAGGACACAATGGTTACTTTGGCTGGGAACAGAAAAGCAAAGCCTCTGTTTGCAAACACCTTGTCCAGTCACACCCAACAGGGCCGACCCCCCCGCCCCCCTGCAGGTACCTCATCCTTCCTCTGCATTTAACACACATGAAAAATTCCATTTACAGGTAATCGCGGTGACCTCCAGCTCCTGCAGCACCGTTTAAGCGAGGATAGCACAGCAGACAGGAACTGACACATGAAAAGATGATGTCATATGGACACGGCAACGAGCTGTAAATCAGCTGCTGTCACACCGTGAAAAACCTGGGAGTAATTGAGGCCAGAGCATTGGGAACATCACTCAGGACTGGCAGAGGGGAAGGCAAACAGGAGGTGGGGCAGGCTCTGGTTTGATAAAGCAATCAAGAGAGGCAAGGTGACATATATAAAATCAGTCAGGAAAACATTTACAGGGAGACAGAGTTCCCTATTTTCCTCCAGATAAGAACCAGGTGGCACCTGAAGTAGCAACTGAGCATCTAATACTTAAGTTCTAGAGGGTAACATATACAAAGGTAAAATGGACTAAAAAAATTTTAAATTGAGTTCACTGTAACATAAATTTTCAAGAAAGTGCTGGGCATGCTCCTGGAGGAATGTTCCATCACTAAGGGGGAAAATGCAACAAAAATTTAAGAGGCTTTAAAAAAAAATCTGTGTATGTCCCTTAATGTGAACAGCAGGCAACAGGTTTGTGAGGTTCCAGGCAGGCTGTGACACTGACCACAGGCACCCGAGTGCCCAGCAGGGCAGAGCAGTGCTTGCTTGGCTCCTCACACTTGGGGCTGGGCTGAGTGCTCCTTCCCAGGCACTCAGACTCACAGAAATCGCTTTCAGTGTTATTTCTATTTTGCTAAAATAAACAGTAAACTTTTAAAAGACCCCTTTTCCAGAAGCAAGCTGGAAATTGCCATCATTTCTCAGGCATGCAGCACAAGCTGCTGTGCTGAATTACCTCGTGCTTTACAAGGCATCTCTGGACAAGCTGTGCCATCAATCAGAGAGACATTTACTGGTGCCCTGCTTGCCACAGCTGAAGGGATTGCAGCAGGCAGATGGAGATTTACTGGGAGCCATGGAGGGACAGACGTCCTTGAGTGTCCATGCAGCACCCTGGGACAGGCAGCACCCAACTCCAGTTACCAATCTACAGCTCACGATGTTTCTGACAGAGTCTGAGCCCTGCCACGCCAGCAGGAGGCACAGCCAGGGATGATGGAGGCTCAACCAAGCCAGCCCCAGCCCAGGCTGAGCTGCTGCCACGGTCTGAGCCCAGCCCAGCCCAGGCCAGGAGACAAAAAGCTGAAGGGAACCATGGAGGGACAGCCAGACGTGCTCACCTGGACAGGTCCGATGCTTTTGTTTCTGCCTCCTGGCATGCCATCCTCTCTGATTGCTGAAAGATACAACCAAAGCTTGGTGAGGAACACTACTGCTGGGTATTCCCAAAGTACGTAAGAAGGTACCTATTTATTGTGAAAAAAAAAGTTATACTTTAAAATATTTGTTTTTTTCATTAAAGAAGTTTACAGAGAAACCTCCACTGCTTGAGCAGCACACACCATGGTTCTCACCCCAAAAGGCAAGGACACACTGATAGGGCTACCAGCATTACTCCAGGACTTCAGTTTCTTCATGTGCTCCTTGAGGGACAGGTAATGAAGAAACAGAAATCCTTTATCACAATTAATTCCAGCATAATTCGAGAAATGGCACACAGTAAGGAACCCTATTTGACCCCTGGAAATAACCCCCAGGACTGCTGGAGAAGGCGATGTGGAGGCCAGCACATCCAACTCCACTGCCCACAGCCCTGTGAAGCACCAGGAGCCAGAGTCCACGCAGAGCCCACCGACCAGTGCTGCCACCAACACAGACACAAAGCACGGCGCTGGTGACTGCTAACCCTGCTGTCCCTTCAGAGGGACACATCTCCTACAGCCACCACAGAAAACGGAGCGGGGATGTTCGACTCTGCTGGTCACACGCAAAGCCGTTGTTCAAAACTCAGGTTATCAGACCGAGCTGCACAGCTGCATTTCAGAGGGGCAGCCTCGTTTCTCAGTACAGCAGCTGCATTTTAAAGGCTCTTTAAATAATTTCCAGGGAGCTGCAGTGAAGTCCAGTTAAGGGGATTAACCTGGAGCAGCTTCCCTACCTTCCTGTTCCCTCTGCTTGTCTCTGCAGAGGCCAGTGGCAGCCCTGCTCCTCGTGTGCCTCCCCTCCCAGCTGGTCCCCCCGTTTATCAGGGCCCGATCTCTTTCCCACCACGACCTGGCCAGACTTGGCAGCAGGCTCTCCCCAGCTGCACGGTGACCTTGCTGCTGCACGGCCTCACCCTGCTTGGCACACGGGGCTGCAGGAGGCCCTCCCGGAGCACAGAATGACACAGAATTCAAGCAAAAATTTCTGTCCCAGAAAAGCCATGCTGCTGCTTGGTTTGAGATATCCTCAGCTCAAACCCTCCTGGTGTGCCTCGAGGCTGCATCCGCAGCTCAGGGAGTGTCTCAGCAGGGCACAGAGGCACGCCTGGCCACGGGACCTGAACCACGGCTTCCCAAACCCCGGGCACTGACCCGGGCACGGCACAGCGCTGGGGGAAGGGTCCTGGTGCCTGACCACTGCACCAGCCCAGCACCAGCAGGGCAAGGATGCCCACGGGCCCTTCCACCACCACCACACCACGGGACAAGCAGTGGTTTCAATCCTTCTAACACTAAGTCCATCCCCTCCACGCAAGCCAGTATTTTTATTCCAAACACCAGATATCTCACTGAAGAGATTCTCCAACACAGCGATGCCATAACTTGGCCACCGGGGCAGGAAGAGAAAGCCTCAGAACTCAACACTGACGACCTTCAAGGCTCTCTGCGGCCACCTTGGCCTTGGCAGAGACACCAGTGGTGAGTGAAATTCACGCAGGTGTTCGGAGAAGGAAGAAAAAGGAAAGAAGGAAATGAAGAGAAGAGGGACGGAGGGACAGGAAGGGAAGGAGGGAAGAGCGGGGAAGGTGGGCTCGCGGCCGGCAGGTGGCGCTGTGCGCCCGCAGCTGAGCGCCGCCCGCGCTGAGGGCCCCGGGCCGGCCCCGGCCCCACAGCACGGCCCCGGCCCCACAGCATGGCCCCACAGCACAGCCCCACAGCACGGCCCC
>VYXC01003057.1:30891-42712 GCA_013397175.1 Platysteira castanea
GCTCGGCTTGGCCGGGCCCGCCGCTCCTACGGCGGCGTCAGCTCCATGGACTTCTTCCTCTCCTCCCGCTGCTCCTCCCACTCCTCCTCGGACTCGTAGGTGCCCTTGATGATGGCCACCCTGTCGGACATGTTCATGCAGTAGGGGACCAGGATGTAGAAGTAGAGCAGGGAGGCCAAGCACGCCCCGAGGATGGGCCCGACCCAGAACACCTGGAAAGGGAAGGGGCACGGTGAGAGCAGCTCCTGGGGCCGGTGCCCCCGGTCCGCTCACGGCACCACCACCCCTCCCTGCTCCACGTCTCCTGCCACGTGGAGAGAGGAAAATACCTGTTCCAGAGGCTTCCTGGGCTGAGCCCCCCTCAGCCTGTGCTCGCTGAGGGCCCAACCTGCTCGGCAAGGCTGGGGCTGAGCTTGCAGGAAGTGCTGGGTGAGAGCCAAGACCAAGCTGGGCTTCCCCGTGGGCTTCCCTCCCCTCAGATGATGCTCAGATGGGGTTCAGAGGGCACCACGGCTGATTTCCACCCCTGGCAGTGCCCAAGGCCAGGCTGGATGGGGCTTGGAGCAACCTGGGCCAGTGGAAGGTGTCCCTGCCCACGGCAGGGGTGGCACTGGATGAGCTTTTAGGTCGTTCCCACCCAAACCACCCTGGGATGGGTTCATTTCTGTCCCCTCGCGGGCTCTGTGCCAGGGGATTAACTGTTCCCCATCTGTCAAGGGGCAAAACCTCCTCTGTTCTCCAGCCCCATTTAATCCTTCCTGCCCAGGGTGGGCTCTGAAACCCCCACCCCATCGTTCCCATAGCAATCCCTGCCCTGTCCCCTCATGGCCCCCAGCTGTCCCTGTCCCCAGCGCCACCAGCACTCACCCAGTGCGCGGGGCTGAACCTCCTGGTGACCACCGCGGGCCCGAAGGAGCGCGCGGGGTTCATGGAGCAGCCGGTGAAGTAAATCTGGAGGTGTGGAAAGAAGGCTGGGTTAGGGAGCAGATTGGAGCCGCTCTCTGGGNGCCCACGGCAGGGGTGGCACTGGATGAGCTTTTAGGTCGTTCCCACCCAAACCGCCCTGGGATGGGTTCATTTCTGTCCCCTCGCGGGCTCTGTGCCAGGGGATTAACTGTTCCCCATCTGTCAAGGGGCAAAACCTCCTCTGTTCTCCAGCCCCATTTAATCCTTCCTGCCCAGGGTGGGCTCTGAAACCCCCACCCCGTCACTCCCACAGCAGTCCCTGCCCTGTCCCCACGTGGCCCCCAGCTGTCCCTGTCCCCAGCGCCACCAGCACTCACCCAGTGCGCAGGGCTGAACCTCCTGGTGACCACCGCGGGCCCGAAGGAGCGCGCGGGGTTCATGGAGCAGCCGGTGAAGTAAATCTGGAGGTGTGGAAAGAAGGCTGGGTTAGGGAGCAGATTGGAGCCGCTCTCTGGGAGCGGGGCCTGAGGTGGCCCCCGACGGCATCTCTGCTCCAGAGGGCTGGAGCTGCCCCCTCACCACGAGGGAGCCCCGAGACCTCCCTCAGGTTGTGTTGTCTCTCCCCGAGCAGCTCCCTCAGGACCAGCTGCACGAGGGCATTTTGGGGAGCTCCGTGCTGCCGGGCCCCTCGCCCTGCACTCACCCCCACCAGGTGGCCCACGGTGACGGAGAGGCCGATGGACAGCGCGGGGGAGCCCACGCCGCTGCGCCGGTTGTCGGTGGATGCGAAGATGCAGGCGGCCAGCTGGAAGGTGAGGATGATCTCCACCACCAGGGCCTGGCCTGGGGTTATGTTGTTGTTGAGCTGGAACCACGAGAGTGACAATAATTAACCCTCCCCGGGGCTCGGCACCGCCGGGAGGGCTCCGGGTGCTTTGCTGGTGGATTTGGGTAGGTGAGGTTGGATGAGAAGCCCCCCGGGGCCCTTGCCCAGCCCCTGCTTGGGCTCACTGCTCCTCTGAAAGGAAAGGAATGATCTTTCTTTCTTTGCAGCTCTCCAAAATCTGTCTCTCCCCCGAGCCCATCCCTTCCCTGAGCTCTCCACATCTCTCTCCACAACCCCGAGTGCTTTCCCTGAAGATCCCTTTTCCCCTGCATTTCTGTCCCCTCTGGTCCTTGCGGGCCGTTGTACCCTGACTTCTGCCCTGCCATGTGTGGAGCACCTGCCCAGGAGGATGAGGAGCAGCTGGGAAGGGACGGAGGGTGAGGGCTGGGATGAAGGCCATGGGGTGGGACAGGCTGTTGTGTCCCAGTGACTCCGCACAAAACCCTGGGGACTCTCAGGGGGACTCGACCCCACTGGGCATGGGAACGACACAGTGACCCAACCCATCACAGCCCATTTTTCAGCTAAATCTGGCTNGGGAGCAGCCCCCCGACCCTGTCCTGCTCCTCGCTGCCTCTCCAGCTCTCCCCCACCATCCCCCTCCATCCCCAGCTCCCCCGGCGCACTGGTTCCAGTGGGCTCTGCTCCCCCTGCCCGTACTGGTCTGACTGGGCTCTGCTCCCTCCCTCCCCGCGCTAATCTCCAGGTGGAGAGGCTGCACTCGGGAACATCTCAATGGTGCGGGTGACTCACGGGGCCCTCAGGACAGAGGAAGCCCTCATTAAAGGAGGGAAAAACATCNCTCTGGTCCTTGCGGGCCGTTGTACCCTGACTTCTGCCCTGCCATGTGTGGAGCACCTGCCCAGGAGGATGAGGAGCAGCTGGGAAGGGACGGAGGGTGAGGGCTGGGATGAAGGCCATGGGGTGGGACAGGCTGTTGTGTCCCAGTGACTCCGCACAAAACCCTGGGGACTCTCAGGGGGACTCGACCCCACTGGGCATGGGAAGGACACAGTGACCCAACCCATCACAGCCCATTTTTCAGCTAAATCTGGCTTGTTTGGGACGTGGAACCTGTGGAATGAGAGGCTTTGGAGCTCCTCATCCCAGTGACCGAACCCTCTGCAATGTCTGTGCTGCTCCCAGGGGCCCAGACCCGCGGTGGTTGCAGCTCCCCCGCTCCCATTCCAGCTGTTTTCCCAGCACTGCCCCGAGGGTTTCGGGCTGTGCCCCATTCCTGCTTATCTCCGAGGGTCCCGCTGTGCCCCCTCCTCCCCTGGGAGCAGCCCCCCGACCCTGTCCTGCTCCTCGCTGCCTCTCCAGCTCTCCCCCACCATCCCCCTCCATCCCCAGCTCCCCCGCCGCACTGGTTCCAGCGGGCCCTGCTCCCCCNCTGGTCTGACTGGGCTCTGCTCCCTCCCTCCCCGCGCTAATCTCCAGGTGGAGAGGCTGCACTCGGGAACATCTCAATGGTGCGGGTGACTCACGGGGCCCTCAGGACAGAGGAAGCCCTCATTAAAGGAGGGAAAAACATCCCACTCATCACCCGCACAATAAAGCCGGCATGTCAGAGCTCGGCCTCGCTCCCGGCCCGGTCCCAGCCCTCCGGCGCGGGGCGCAGCGCTGAGCGCCCATCCCGACGGATTCTCCTCCCGTGTCAGCGCCCAAGGGAAGGCCGGGGACGAGGGCAGTGCCCGGCACGGACTCACCGCGTTGATGGCCAGGTTGCCGCGGGTGTTGGCGGGGGTGACGCCGTAGAGGATCCCGGCGCCGGCGATGGCCCCCACCAGCTGCGCCACGATGTAGAGCAGCGTGCGGAGCAGCGAGATCTGGTTGCCCACGAAGAAGGCGATGGTCACGGCGGGGTTGATGTGGNACTCATCACCCGCACAATAAAGCCGGCATGTCAGAGCTCGGCCTCGCTCCCGGCCCGGTCCCAGCCCTCCTGCGCGGGGCGCAGCGCTGAGCGCCCATCCCGACGGATTCTCCTCCCGTGTCAGCGCCCAAGGGAAGGCCGGGGACGAGGGCAGTGCCCGGCACGGACTCACCGCGTTGATGGCCAGGTTGCCGCGGGTGTTGGCGGGGGTGACGCCGTAGAGGATCCCGGCGCCGGCGATGGCCCCCACCAGCTGCGCCACGATGTAGAGCAGCGTGCGGAGCAGCGAGATCTGGTTGCCCACGAAGAAGGCGATGGTCACGGCGGGGTTGATGTGGGCGCCGCTGACGTGGCCCAGGGCCTGCACCAGGGTGCCGATGGCCAGCCCGAAGGCCAGCGCGATCTGCAGGATGCTGGGCAGGGCCGACGGCCACTTCAGCGCCGAGCCCAGCCCGATGAAGACGAAGATGAGCGTGGAGAGGAACTCCACAAAGACGGCTCGAGCAAAGGCCAGGGTCAGTATTTCCTTCTTCATGGTGGGAGCAGGCGGAGGGCAGGCAGGGAGGAAGAAGGTTTGGGATTGCTCCGTGCCCGGGCTCCGGTGTGTGCAGCCAGGTGTAGGGCCATACCTATCTATATATGCAACAGCAGCAGGAGCTGTGTTACAGGGCGGTGGGTGGAGCCAGGGAATTAGCCAGTCCTCCCAAATTATCATGTGAACCTGGAAAAGTTTCCATCTGAAAACGTCTTCGCAGCCTCTTGGTGAACCAGTGACTCAGATATTGGTGGCATTTCTCTCTTTCCCTGTGCAAACAAAGAGCCCCTATAGGGTGTCTCTGTGGTCGTTAAATAACGAGGTTGCATAACGAGGCTGAGCTCCCTCCTCTGCTTTTCCCTTTTACAGCCTCTCGCCAGGTCCTGGGTGTTTCATTAGCACAGGTGTAGGTGATAATCCCTCCCTCCCTCCCTGTGCTTGCACTGTTCCTGTTGGAGAACCCTGGCTGGGCTGGAGGAGCTCTCCCGGGGCTGGGCTCCGGCTGCCCTCAGCTTCCAGGGGACCTTGAAATGTGAAGGGAAATCAAACAGCTGGAGCTTCTCCCAGGCTGTCAGGAGAGCTCAGCTCCAGGAAACAAGGGCTTTGCAGCTGTCCAGGGAGCAGGGAAGGGTTTGGGGGAAGCTTTGTCCATCTGGGGAGCTGTAGGTGAGCCGGAGCTCCCCTGAGGTGCGTGGATGGAGAAATGGGAAGGCGTTACTGGGATGGAGAGGGCTCCTGGTGCCGAGCCTGGCTGGGGCCTCTGCCCCCTTTCCTCTCTGCTGCTCCTTCCAGAGCACTGCAGCAAGTGCTGGAGCCGGGGCTGCTCCCAGCCTGCAGCCGGGGCCGGCGTCTCCTGCCCTGCCACCTTTCCTTTCCCTCCTGCCTTTCCAGCTCTTGCTCAACGAGCAGTGATTTTGCTCCTGGGAATGCCAGCACCAAGCCACGGCTCTGTGTGGCCGTGTTTACACCTCTCCCTTTGTGCTCCCGGGGCGCTGCCCTCCATCCCAAACCCACCCATCTGCAGCTCCTCAGCTGGCAGGGGAGGCTCTCGGGGCTGTGCATGTGGAGCTTTTAGGGTCTGAGGTTTTGGGCGGAAAAGGTCTCGGGTGACACTTAACAAAGAATTTTTGCTTCTTTTGTAGCCCTTGCAGCCTTGTGCCAGGATTATTTTTTTTAGGTGGGTTTGGGTGCCAGATCTGCTCTCCTTGCTCGGTTGATCCACGTTTTCTTTCTCGAGTGATGCCCAGGCCGGGTTCATCCCTGGCTGCCAGGTCCCTGCGCAGGGGCAGCCACGCTCCAGCCTCAGCTCTGCGGGCAGGACATTGGTAAAATCCTCCCTAAATCCAGAAAGCTGCGTTCACTGCTGCCTCCTGAGGAGGCTGTCAGGCCTGGGGGGTCAAACACCAGGAGGATTCCTGTCCAGAGCAAGGAGAGGGGCCTTCTTGTCCAGAACTGGAAATAAATGAGCTTTTCTCTTCCGTTGTACCCAAAATCCTGAGCGAAACAGACCTGGAGGGCCTCGAGGGACTGAGGATCTATTACAGCCTTAATTCCTGGTAATGGTTTTCTCCTGGATCTGCTGATCCTGGGGCTGATTGCAGAGTCAAAGCCCAGATCTGTTATCCTCGAAACACCTGGTCCGCTGGCGTGTTTTGGTGAAAGTTTTGCAAGCTGGTATTTCAAGACACCCTGGCTGGATTCCAGCTGCAGTAATTACTTGCCACTTCCCTTCAGCCCTGTCTGTGGCTCCAGCTGGATAAAATGCTCCCCGTTCCCATCCTCCAAACCCTTCCTCAGCGTTCCCATCCTGGATCTCCTTTGGCGGCGGCTGCATTTTGCTGTCGGCTCCTCCAGCACACCCCTGGCTTTGGCTGAAAAGCCAAAAAAATGCTCTTCCAGCCTCCCAAGTGTGGATAATAATAAGGAAAATCCTGCAGCTGACTGGGGGATGTAATCAAAAGCGGCTGGGAATGACAGGGAAAGCTTCCAGAAGGAAGTGNTCCTCCTCCTCCTTGCTGGCATCAGCAGACAAACAACACAACCCAAACCTGCCCGCACCTCTCACCGAGGGCCCCCAAAGCGGGGAGGGGTGGAGGGGAGGCAGCTGCTGCCTCATCCCTGCCTGGGGCCGTCCCCAGCTCTGCCTCGCCCACGAGGCCTGGGTGTCATCGAGGCCACCCTGTGCCAGTCCCTGGCAGCCCCAGCTGTCCCCTCTCTGCCCAGTTCCCTGTCAGAGCCCTCGCCATGTTAATTTGCTGGTGTTAATTTGCATTTCCTGGCTGTTTTGGTGAGTTCAGCTCCGCGCTGCACCTCGGGCCTGGCAGAGGCTGCTCCAAACTCGGGTCCCAAACGCTGCTGAGCCCAGCACCAGCCGGGGCTGGGGCTTCCCTCCTCTCCTGGCTCCGTGCCTCAGCCAAGGACCTTAAAACTGGCCCAGTAATGGAGGCAGGAATAATAACAGGGGCAGGATGTCCTGAACAGGAGACACCAAATCTGCTGGAACTGGGATCAGAAACACGGAATCACCTGAGCTGGAAAAGACCTCTGAGATNTTTGCAGCTGTCCAGGGAGCAGGGAAGGGTTTGGGGGAAGCTTTGTCCATCTGGGGAGCTGTAGGTGAGCCGGAGCTCCCCTGAGGTGCGTGGATGGAGAAATGGGAAGGCGTTACTGGGATGGAGAGGGCTCCTGGTGCCGAGCCTGGCTGGGACCTCTGCCCCCTTTCCTCTCTGCTGCTCCTTCCAGAGCACTGCAGCAAGTGCTGGAGCCGGGGCTGCTCCCAGCCTGCAGCCGGGGCCGGCGTCTCCTGCCCTGCCACCTTTCCTTTCCCTCCTGCCTTTCCAGCTCTTGCTCAACGAGCAGTGATTTTGCTCCTGGGAATGCCAGCACCAAGCCACGGCTCTGTGTGGCCGTGTTTACACCTCTCCCTTTGTGCTCCCGGGGCGCTGCCCTCCATCCCAAACCCACCCATCTGCAGCTCCTCAGCTGGCAGGGGAGGCTCTCGGGGCTGTGCATGTGGAGCTTTTAGGGTCTGAGGTTTTGGGCGGAAAAGGTCTCGGGTGACACTTAACAAAGAATTTTTGCTTCTTTTGTAGCCCTTGCAGCCTTGTGCCAGGATTATTTTTTTTAGGTGGGTTTGGGTGCCAGATCTGCTCTCCTTGCTCGGTTGATCCACGTTTTCTTTCTCGAGTGATGCCCAGGCCGGGTTCATCCCTGGCTGCCAGGTCCCTGCGCAGGGGCAGCCACGCTCCAGCCTCAGCTCTGGGGGCAGGACATTGGTAAAATCCTCCCTAAATCCAGAAAGCTGCGTTCACTGCTGCCTCCTGAGGAGGCTGTCAGGCCTGGGGGGTCAAACACCAGGAGGATTCCTGTCCAGAGCAAGGAGAGGGGCCTTCTTGTCCAGAACTGGAAATAAATGAGCTTTTCTCTTCCGTTGTACCCAAAATCCTGAGCGAAACAGACCTGGAGGGCCTCGAGGGACTGAGGATCTATTACAGCCTTAATTCCTGATAATGGTTTTCTCCTGGATCTGCTGATCCTGGGGCTGATTGCAGAGTCAAAGCCCAGATCTGTTATCCTCGAAACACCTGGTCCGCTGGCGTGTTTTGGTGAAAGTTTTGCAAGCTGGTATTTCAAGACACCCTGGCTGGATTCCAGCTGCAGTAATTACTTGCCACTTCCCTTCAGCCCTGTCTGTGGCTCCAGCTGGATAAAATGCTCCCCGTTCCCATCCTCCAAACCCTTCCTCAGCGTTCCCATCCTGGATCTCCTTTGGCGGCGGCTGCATTTTGCTGTCGGCTCCTCCAGCACACCCCTGGCTTTGGCTGAAAAGCCAAAAAAATGCTCTTCCAGCCTCCCAAGTGTGGATAATAATAAGGAAAATCCTGCAGCTGACTGGGGGATGTAATCAAAAGCGGCTGGGAATGACAGGGAAAGCTTCCAGAAGGAAGTGAGACGTTTCTCTCCCGACACACCACGCAAAGCCTCTTCTCCCGAGGCACTTTGGGAACCTTTTCTCACCGGGGCATTCCTGCTTGGCTGCTCTGATGTCAGCCCTGGCGCGGGGAAGGCTCCCCATCCTCTCCCTGGCCCTGTGCCCTCCGAGGAGCTTGGCTGAGCTGGAAGTGCTTTGATGTGTCAGGGTTAATGGAATTGGGCAAGGAGCTGACAGACGGACACCTGCGTGCAGGGGTCACCCACGCCTCGCTGCGCCCGCCCTGCAGCACACGGCACCAGGAGGCTTTTGGCAGCGAGGGCAGGTTTGGCTGCCTCCTTCCTCCTCCTCCTCCTCCTCCTCCTCNCTCGCCATGTTAATTTGCTGGTGTTAATTTGCTGGTGTTAATTTGCATTTCCTGGCTGTTTTGGTGAGTTCAGCTCCGCGCTGCACCTCGGGCCTGGCAGAGGCTGCTCCAAACTCGGGTCCCAAACGCTGCTGAGCCCAGCACCAGCCGGGGCTGGGGCTTCCCTCCTCTCCTGGCTCCGTGCCTCAGCCAAGGACCTTAAAACTGGCCCAGTAATGGAGGCAGGAATAATAACAGGGGCAGGATGTCCTGAACAGGAGACACCAAATCTGCTGGAACTGGGATCAGAAACACAGAATCACCTGAGCTGGAAAAGACCTCTGAGATCTTCGAGTCCAACCCATGGCTTGAAGCCCTGGGCTGGGATTAGATGACCCAAAGACCGTGGCTGGGATTACATCAGAGGGGAAAGTTTGGTTCAGTTTTTGAAGAGAAAAGGTGTTTCCTGCCGGCTCAGCCTCAGGATTTTGCAAGAAGGCCTTGCTAAGGAAAAACTGAAATACCACAGAGCAGAAGCAGCAAACTTTGCCCCCCTGATCCTCAGTGCAGGGGCTGCAGGGAAGGGTTTGCTCTGGGATGCACCTGTGCAGGTGGGGCTTGCAAGGATCCCTCTTATCTGACCCCATCTGCTGCCCTCTCTTTGAAGCTGAGGGCTGACACGCTGGCCCGGGGCTGCTGGCGTTTCCACTTTCTCCTGCCCTGCAGCAACGCGGCTTTGGCTTCCTTTAGTCCTGGCTTCAGAGCCAAGCGCTGTGACACTGAGTTCTGGGGCTGTCCCGAGGGTGTCCCCCAGCCCCCCGTGGCTGCCGGGGGTCGCGGTGCCACCCGAACTGTCCCAGTGCTGGCTGCTGACAAAGCTCAGTGCCAGCGCTGCCCTGCCCTGTGCTCAGGGACTCCTGGAGGTCTCGAGGCAGCTCTGGGGCTGCTCTGCCTCCTCAGGAGTTCATCTGCATTGAAATCATCCTTGAATTGGCCCATGGGACGATGATGAGTATCAGGGAACGCCAGATCTCACTGTGGGAGAGGTGGGATGAACCCCGGTGTCCTGATGGTCAGGCCCAGCCCTGTCCAGCAAAGCCCCCGGCACCAGGGACATCCAAAGGCTCCCTTCCTGCTCCCTTGGAATTCTTGGGCCCTTTGCTGTGTCCTGGGGATTCAGAGCAGTTTGGGCAGTGGTGCTTTCCCCTGGACAGCTGTTGGCTGTGGAAGTGTCTGCACCTGGGCCGTCCTTCCTGGGAGCACACCTGGGAATGAACGGACAGGAGGCGGGCAGGGAGATGTCCCTGGGCAGGGATTTTCCCCCTCCCCTTGGCAGTGCCTGGGCTGGAGGAGCTTCAGCTGCACCAAGGCAGAGGGACCTGAAACCACAACCAGGCTCTGAACCTCCTGAAAACCACCACGAGTAAATGAACGAGTTCTTGATAGCACTGCAGGAATCTGGAAACTCCTAAAAACATCCTGGGGGTGCCGGGGGGTGAGAGCTGGACAGGACCCAGAGACCCCTGAGCCTGGGCTGAGCCCCGCTCAGGTGAGCCCCCACCTGCAGAGCTGCCCCAGCCCTGGGCCCTGCACAGGGAGCACCTGGAGCTGCTGGAGAGAGCCCAGGGGAGGCACCAGGGGATCAGAGGGATGGAGCAGCTCTGCTGGGAGCAAAGGCTGGGAGAGCTGGGATTGTCCAGCCTGGAGAAGAGACCAGGGGTGACCTCACTGTGGCCTTGCAGTGCCTGAAGAAGCTGCAGGAAAGGTGAAGGGAGACAAATTCCAAGGGCCTGGAGTGCCAGGACCAAGGGGAAGGCTTCAGACTGCCAGAGGGCAGGGCTGGATGGGAGATTGGGCAGGAATTCCTCCCTGTGAGGGTGGGGAGGGCCTGGAATGGATCTCCCAGAGCAGCTGTGGCTGCCCCTGGATCCCTGGCAGGGTCCCAGGCCAGGCTGGACACTGGGGCTGGGAGCAGCCTGGGGCAGTGGGAGGTGTCCCTGCCGTGGCTGGGGTGGGATGGGATGAGCTTTGAGGTCCCTTCCCACCCCAACCCTCCCACAGTTCTGTGAAAAGCCAAGATTTTCACACAATCCCCTGTGCCCAAGGTTTCACAGAAGGACATTGGGACATTGGGACGTTGGGGACACTGGGGACAGCTGGGGAACAGGAAAATCCATTTTCCCCCCATTCTGCCTCTGAGACTCGGAGCAAATGCACCACGGAATTCCTCAGCTGTGAGATGCTCACTGGGGAGCTCAGGAGAGCCGTGCTGGGAACATCCCTGGTGCCATCAGGTCTGGAGCTGAAGGTTCCTGTGCTGAGTGGGGTCTGGAAATGTGGGACTTTTCTTCTGATTGTTTGAATTCCTGGGAAATTTGGATAAAAATTGAAGCAGAGCTTCCATTCTCTCCAGCAGATCCTCTGGCAGAGCCCTGGGAAGCAGGTCTGGAAATAGCAGAAGCCCTGGAAATAGCAGAATTTTGGGGTGCTTGGCTTCCCCCTGGAGCATCAGCACCTTCTGGGATGGTCTGTGGTCATCTCCTGCCCCTGGCCCTGCCTCCTCCTCTTGCCCTCCTGGCTCCGGCCCCTCCTCAAGGAAAGCAGGCTCGGGAAGGATTTCTCCACACGTAAATATATCCATAAAAGCAGAGCTGTGCCAGGATGCTGCGCCTGATCCCAGCCAGGCCACGGCACCACCGGGAAGCTGGGGGCTCCCACAGCCTCCAGGGTCGGGGCTGGGAGGGTTTGGAAAGCTCAGGCCCAGGAATCCCCAGCAGGGAACTCAGCTCTGCCCTGCTCTGAGGCACCCCTGGGCTGAGCTCTGTCCTCCTGTCCCCCCCGGGGCCGGGGGGTTTGTCCTGGGCTGGCATTCCCACGGTGCAGGTGGGTTTGGGCTTCTCCAGGCCGTGACTTTTTCCCGTGTTCTCCCAGTCCTTTCCCCATTTCCCCGCATGGTGCAGAAACCCTGCAGGCTCTGGGAGCGGGGTCGGTGTTCCCGGGTTCTCCCAGATTCCCTGAGCAGGGATTTGGATGCTCTTGGGTCGCCCTCGGCCGCCCCTGGGTGGGTCAGGGGTCAGGTGTGGGGTCAGTGGGGGCTGTGGCTCCTTCCCGGAGCTGGAGTGGGGAGAGGAGGGAATTCCTCGGGAATGGCTGCAAACCCTCCCAGGAGCTGTGAGGAGCAGGAGCCGGGCAGGGCCCTTGGCTGGGCTCTGCTGAGGCCCCTCGGAGCCACTGGGAGAGAGACCCTGAGGGGTCGGAGCACACCCAGGGATGGGGATGGAGCTGGGGAGGGGCTGGAGCTGCAGGGAGGGGTCTGGAGAGCTCCTGAGGGAGCTGGGGGG